>CM048923.1:1154204-1244502 GCA_026686955.1 Epinephelus cyanopodus | reverse complement strand
TAGCTTAGCCCCTAGCAGGTAGCCCCACAGGTAGCCCACAGGTAGCCCACAGGTAGCCCACAGGTAGCACAGGTAGCCCACAGGTAGCCCACACAGGTAGCCCCACAGGTAGCCCACAGGTACAGGTAGCCCACAGGTAGCCCCACAGGTAGCCCACAGGTAGCCCACAGGTAGCCCACAGGTAGCCCCACAGGTAGCCCACAGGTAGCCCACAGGTAGCCCCACAGGTAGCCCACAGGTAGCCCACAGGTAGCCCACAGGTAGCCCAGGTAGCCCACAGGTAGCCCCACAGGTTTTCAGGTGTGACCAAGCTCTTAGGCTGCTGCCACACTCATCTGTCCATCTTTGTTTTATAACCGACAGAACAAAGAAGTTTTAACTCTCCATTATCTGTCAGCTGACGGAGGCTCCTCATTTCAAGAGTTAAAAACAAACAGTGATTGTGGCGGCAGAGTTGCTCGGGATGGTCTGAGGTCTATACAGTGTGTTCACTCAGGGTGCAGCCCTCAGTCTGTGGAGCTGGTGCGATGCTACGTCAGGGACTGACGTGGTTCATTTGAGACTGTGAACCTGCTCGGCTGCGTGCTAACATCAGAACATTAACCAGTGAAGTCGCAGTTAAAATGAAATATTAAGTCTTGTGATGTTCTGGATCAAAGTCGACAGGATCCATTTTTAAACCCTGAGACTTGACCTCAGCTGCAGAGTTGTGTTGATGCTTCCTGTTGCTCTCTGTAACAGAGCGGTCGACCAACAGCTGCGGCCCAGTTTGAGTTTAACACCCAGTTACTGAGCGGTAAAACGGGCCGACTGTGTTTTACCTGGTGATTAATGACAAGTCTGGTGTCTATCTACACTGAGTGAGATCATCTCGGTGTGATCTCCTGCATCATGGCGGGCAGGTGGATGGTCGGACACGAGTCTCTGTGTCTCAGTTTGAACATCAGCTGCTCTTTTTCCTGAGAAAGCTTCTGGTTTATGACCGCCTGCCTCTCCAGCGCCACCTTTAGGTCCTGCTGCTCCTTTGATAACTCCCTGAGAGGAAGAGAGAAGAGACAGGATTCAAAACCACTGACGGACAAAATGAATGAAAGGTCGAACCCAGGTAGGAAAACTTCTTCAGGATGTTTTGGAGGCAAGACTCTACATGTGAGTGACATTCATCAGCACCAAGGCTCCACGTGTTCACTCAGAAAACAACCTTCAGTTTGCAGCCCAGAGAGGTTCTCTTTCAAGATTAGAGTCATCAACTCAGTATCTGACCAAATGTCTCCCCTTCTGTTCCTGAGATATGACGTTAAAACATGATGATGTCAGTCAAGCTGACCTTTGACCTTTTGACCTTCATTATTTTATCCTGTTAGACATTTGTGTCAAGTTTGGTCAGAATTAGTGAATGAATTCTTCAGTTATGGACAATAACATGTTTTGTGAGGTCACACTGACCTTTGACCACAAAATTCTAATCAGTTTATTCTTCAGTCCAAGTGGACGTTTGTGCCAAATTTGAAAAAGTTCCCTGGAGATTTCTTGAGATATCATGTTCACAAGGATGAGGAGGAGACATGGATGATCCACACACATTCATACATCTATATAATCAGCACAGTTTACAGATTAGAGTCACCAACTCAGTACTGAGAGTAAAATTATATGTTAATAGACAAAAATCCTTCATTTTAAATGCTTTTTTAAAAAAATATTTTCCCATAATTTAGTTTGAAAATGATCCTGAAAACAAATCTGTGAATGATATTTGGAGCAGCTGTAAAGTGTCCAGCAGGTGGCGCCACCTTCCTGATTAAAGTGAAGATAGGAGACACGTACTGAATGAGAGTCTGACAGTTGTCTGTGCGAACCCTCAGATCCTCGTTCTGCTGCAGGATGTGGACGATCTGGTCCTCCAGAGACAGATTCTTCTCCACCTGAGGACCGCAAAGAAGAAGAAGAAGAAGAAGAAGAAGAACAGGAAGAAGAAGAAGGAAATGAAGAAGACACGAGAAACAAAGTGAAGATAAAAATCTACTGTCAGACACACATGTAAGAGACATGTAGAGACACGTGTGTTTTCCCACCAGAGCATCCATCTGCTGCAGCTTCCTGTTCTGCTCCTGCACGCGCTCACTCTTCATCTCAATCACAAACAGCAGAGACTCCTGCTCAGACTCCCAGAATGCACCTGGGCTGCCATGGGCCTGGAGGGTGGGAGGCGACAGAGAACTTAAAGTCTTTACATGAAAGGTGAACACAGTCGTAATGTCAAGAGGAATAACTGCTCTGACTACAGAATGTGAAGGCTGCCTGTTGAACAGCTGACGCTGCATTAAACATTGAATAATATCATTAACGTGTGAACGCTGTGAAATATCTGAATATATCTGGTGACGGTTAGCATTAAGTTAACTGCGTTAGTTGGAGTTTCTCTCACGTAGAGAATCCTACATGTTAAAAAAATACCTGAACAGTTTTAAAGTCATTCAGTCCTTCACTGCACTCCCTCTGACAGAGCACAAATCCAATCTCTCTCTTTTATCAACCTTTTAACATAACTTTATTTTCATATTAAAATATTTTTTATCATTAAACATGATAAGATTAAAACTTCAAAGTCTTTTTACTAAATATAATACCTCATAATTCCCTCTCTA
Source organism: Epinephelus cyanopodus (assembly GCA_026686955.1). Classification (NCBI taxonomy): domain Eukaryota; kingdom Metazoa; phylum Chordata; class Actinopteri; order Perciformes; family Serranidae; genus Epinephelus; species Epinephelus cyanopodus. Next base: position 1,241,854 of record CM048923.1, on the reverse strand, counting down.
ATATTTATCTTATATTGCTGTGACAGTGTCAACAAACGTCTCCTTCAAACAGCTGATTTATTGTTTCTCACCAAAAAATACATTTTACAAGATGACACTGAACACATCATGAGGACATGATAATTCACCTTCACTCAGTACTTGTTTTTACTGAAGAGAGCTTGAACGCATCACAATGCACTCAGTGGCTGTTGAAACGACAGGCTGCTAACAGCTAACAGCTGACAGCTAACGTTAACTAGCTGCTAACAGCTAAGGTTATCTAGCTCTCCTGCTGATGACATCACAGATTTGTTGTTCACATGAAACATTTTCAGGGAAACAATATTGTGCGTTTTCTGATGCGTCAATCGTGAGTTACTGCGTCCTTTTGTCCTGACGGCATCCGTTTGTCCCAAACATGTTTTCAGTTGTCCCCGGGCCGACAGGACGCCGTTAGCCTGGAGCTGCTTTTCAGCCTGAGAATAACAGATCATTGGTGATGTCACAGATGGCAGTGAACACCTGAGTGTGAACCCACCTGAATATTTCTCTGCAGGTCTTTCTTAAACGTCGACTCGTGGACTCTCCTCTTCAGCTCGTTGTAAACCTGCAGCTCTGCTGACAGCTGCTCCACCTCAGCCTTCAGTCACAAAACAAAATCAGACATTAATGTTACTGTAGAGTCATTAAACACACACGTCTGCAGGTGTGAAATGGCATTTATTCTTATATTTATATCTTTTTACCTTGAGGACATTTTCAGATGCCTGAAACTTTTCTGTCAGTTCAGTTTTGTCTTGTTTGTGTTTCTTATGCAGCTCTGCAAAAAAAAAAAAAAATAACAGGACAAATGTTGGTCATACGGTTGGTTTAGTCACGCAGAAAAAATATTCCTCATTTTTCTAAGGGCCCGTGAAACTCAGTGACCCCCAGTTAATAAGCACAAATTTAAACCTTGAAAATAAAACTTTTCAACATAAAAAGCAAAACTCTAAAAGATGTCATAACAGGTTGTTTTTAATCACAAAAGTACGTCATTATATTTCTTATCGTCTTGCTGTGTCTGAGGTTCGTTACCTTCCACGTTCCTCTCATGTTCCTCAGTCAAAGTTTGACTCTTCTGTTCATGCAGCACGTTCAGATCAGCCGTCGTCTCTGTTTTCACCTGAAAGATCCCGTCAGACAAGAGAACGCTTTCAGCTGAGACTGAAGATAAACTCACTGACCCTCAGAGGGGAAATGATGATGACACTCATGACGTCTGTGGAAACACTGGACGCCCACTGTCACTGTGACCACATCAGTCTGAACGCAGAGTGTAAACAGAGATTATCATGAACAGTAACCAGAGACGTTCACAGCTGCTGCCTCAACGCGACCAGTCGGCAGAATCACGTCTATAAATAACCTCTGACTGAGTTTCTCATCAGAAGCAGAGTTTACTCCCTCTGCCAGAGAAGTCATGTGACTGTGACACCGAGTTCATTCATGTGCTGCTCTCTAACAGACTCTACTGGGCTCAGTCTGTCCACCAAACACATCCTGCAGTTCCTCTCATGTCCACTAGAGGCTGGCTCCAAGAGCAAGTCACAGACATGTAGAAATGAACATGTTTACAGCCTGTTTGTTCTCTGGAGATCATTTCAACATTCATGACAAATGTACAGGCTGAATTTATATATAACTGACCTGTTTACATTTTATTAAGGATTAAAGTTGCGCATCAGCCAAGCTGCAGTGTGAACACTCAGGGCATGTTCACACTGTCAGTGTCCGTCCACCAACAGTGTTTGTGTTTGTCACTGACAGGCTCAGATTGTGTGTGACATCACTATGAAAGGATCCCTACAGAGTCAGAGCTTTGTGTTAAAGAGTCAGATCCAGAAACAGTCCTGAAATCACGGTCACCAAACCCACCAGACTGCATTTACATAAACACTCACTCTGTCATCATTAAACACACTTCACTCAGAGTCAACAGAAAGAAAATCAGACTCACAGAAACCATCTTGGTTCATCTTTCCACTGTTCCAACAATCAGCAGCTCTGGTTTGGTTTGAATTAACCCTTAATGCAGCAGTTAGCTGTGACAACATGCTGCCTCTACACACACCAACATGACTGTGTATGTAAATACAGTCTGGTGGGTTTGGTGACGGTGATTTCAGGACTGTTTCTGGATAAACTAAAAGAATCTGAGTCTTTATCCAAACTTTGTTAAACTGTTTAGTCACTGGTAAAAGCTTGTGAGCCTGCAGGGCCTTGTAGTTCATGAGGCTGTAAATCTCTGCTTAATAACATTTTATCATCTGTTAATGGTGTTGAGTCACGCTGGAGCTGCTTCACTGTCTCATGGAATTTACAACATGATGTTAGTCTATGACATCATAACGTTAATGGCTGCAGGGTACTTTATTATGTTAACTTTAATTAATCACATCGAAAGTAAATGTAATAGTGTCTCTTGTGTGAGTGTATAACTGCTGTATCCCAGCGTTCACAGCCTGACTCCGCCCTCCTCGCCCCCTGACTACACACAGACTGTATCTATAAGTCAGCTCCACCCTAATGTCCAAATATGGTCACTGCTGCCTCCAAAAAACAAGATGGCGACATCCAAAATGCAGAAAGTCTCAAAACAGGAGTCCACAAACCAGCGGGGTGACGTCATGGAAGCTACGTCCGTTATTTTATACAGTCTGTGTGTTGAACCTGCTGCACAGGAGCAACAGCACGATGGATTAAGTACATTTATTTAAGTTAAGAACAAATTTAAGGTACTTTAACTACATGGTTATTCCTGTTGTTTGCTACTTTATGCTTCTACACGTCACCTCTGAGGGACATGTTGTACATTCACAGCACTACTTTTATCTGACAGCAATAAAAATAGTAAAATAATAAAATGTATAATAACATTAATATTCAGAGATACAGACACAGTAAACAGCACAATATAATATACCCACTAACTATTCAAACAGATCATTACAGTTCAAATATCTTATTTCCCCCCAAATTCAGCTGAATTCAAATATTTTAAAAAAGTGACATTTCTGTTTTTTCTTCCGACACACTGAACTCCTCCATCAATCAGATTACAAACCTCACCTTATCTTTACTGCATCTTTTTTTTGTCTACATGTAAAGATCAGTAAAGTTTAATGGATCCTGAGAAACGACCTGCTCACCTTGTCGAGGATGGTCAGGACGAGGGCGCACACCTCCTCATCTGCGTGGTGTCTCAGAAGCTCCGCCCTCTCCGGGTTCCCATTGGCCTCCTTTAAAATCCTCAGCTGCCACTCAAAGCGCTCCAGCTGCTTCTCCAGACAGACGTCCGGCTCACCTGTCGTGCGTTTACCTGCAGGTGAAGACACGAACATGTGTGTATGAATATTTTAATTTACAAATAATATAAGTGTCTGCTAAACCCTCAGAGTCATGAACTAGGGCTGAGCAGTACAGGGTATTGTTTGGGGGGATGCGGTGACGGTATGATATCGCGGTATCGTCTTCTCTTTTTTTTTAACACCTTAATTAAAACAATTTAAAAAGCCATACAAGTCTAAGATGGAAACTATTTATTGTCAGAAGTAAAACAGTTGCTAATCCATCTATTGTTGTGTATATAATGTTATACAGTATGTATAAACAGAGGGAGGAGGGAGGGCTGGCGGCTCCCGGCCTTGGTGCGGCCACCTCCGTCACATAGCGAGGGAGGTGTGTGAGGCAGGCAGGCCTTAATCTGATTTTGCAGTCGATGTTTTAAAGATTCTCTTAAATGAAGACATACAGGTGACTATATCTGTGTTACAAACTGAATTTGAATTTTTTCAAGTCCCAAAAATTAGTGGTGTGTGAATTCAGAACCAAAACACTGAACTGCTCCTTCAATAAACTAAACTCCTGAGGACTTGGACATGAAGCGCAGAGCTGTGACTACTCTGCACTGAAAATGTTCTTTAGTAAAATTATAGTTTTTACAGTTTAGTTTCTGCTCTTCAGATTTTTTTCTTTCCTTTATGCACTTTGATCTGACTCTGAAACCTTCAGACTGTCTACTTGCAGGATGAATCTTTGAATCAGTCCAGGCTGCAGAGAACAAACGTGACTCTCAATGTTCCCTCAATGGACAAAACTTTGTGAACTTTTTCATGACCTGGGGCCTGTATATTAACATGATGAATCTAACATCACTCAACACGCTTCATGTTTTAACCTGTAAATAACCACAGCCGTCAGATACATGTAGTGCAGGAGAAGCAGAAAGTCACATGACAGGAAGTAATGCAGACAGACATCTTATCTGTAATAAAGTACTCGAGTTAGTTCTTTCACTTCATGTTTCTTCAGCAGCTGAAGAGTTAAACTCAAACTGGGAAACAACGTTCAGGAAGTGTTTCTGACTGTTATTCAATTTCCACCTGTCAATTACATCATCGACTTGCAGTCACACGCCCACACACACTCACACAAACACACACACACTTCATTCAGGTTCAGAGACGTCTCCAGGTTGGACTTCATGTCTTCAGGCTTCAAATCAAAGTTTTTAACTTTAATTAAAATAATTATCAACACTGTAAAAATATTTCTTTATTTCAAGCCCCTTAAACAACATTAAACTCTATGTGTCACAGTCTGGTGGATATTTAACATGAGCAGACCTTTATTTAACACAGAGAATAAACAGACGGACTGTTTAACGTCATTGTGCTGCTGCGTCTGTGTGTTTGTGAGGAGTCAACAGGTTCCAGCCTGTCGGAAGATGAACTGATTATTAAACAAAGAGCAGCGGAAGTTTCATCCTGCTGCTGTGTGACAGACACAAAGACGAGTTTAACGAGAGTCAGACGGTGAACGTTCATGTGATACAGAAAAAAAAACAACAATATGGAACCAAGCTGCGACGCCTGAGGCTGAAACATGAAGCTACAAACTGCAGTTCCTCTGACGGCCACTGGAGGCTGACTCCGTCTGTGAGTCTGTCCTAACAGACCTCCATGATATCTGGGTTATGTACGAAGTTTGTGCCTTTCTAATTCTAAGAGAACGTACAAACAGTACACGAGAACAGCCTCAGTAATACTAAAGGTCCTGACACACCAAGCTGACGGTCAGCCGTCGACCAAAGTCGGGCCGCCGGTGAGCGTCTGTCAGCCTAGTTTTTGCGGTGTGTCCCGCACCATCGGCACTTTGGCGTCAGCGGCTTTTCGGCCGATTGAGCATGTTGAATCGGCGGCGGAGCTTGTCAGTGAGAGAGATCACTCTGATTGGCTGTTCAGGTTTTATTTCCTCACCCCTGTAGCGAGTGAATCTGCCTGTAGTGAAACCGGGGCTAACCGGTGCTTCCTCCTCAGGCTCCACTTCACTCAGCTGCCCCACAGACCCGCTGCTTCTTCACACTTTAACCTGAATAACAAACCGGAGCTAGCTGGGAGCGGCTAGCGGAGCGTTAGCCGCAGCATGACCGGAGGGAAGCACAGCCAGTTAGCCTCCGCTAGTCTCTGAGCTAGCCCCGGCTCTCCGTTTGGATCCAACCGGAGCACCGAGCCCTGGTTTGTTATTCAGGTTAAAGTGGGAAGAAGCAGCGGGTTTATCGGGCAGCTGAGTGAAGTGGAGCCTGCGGAGGAAACACCGGGACCGTCTGGATGTAATAGTCCGTGGAGGTGCTGCGGTGCTCGGCTGCACAGATAGGAAACCCCTCGGCTGACAGGATGTACCACTCTCTCACTCCGCTCTCTCTCACGCAGGCGCAGAACGTACGTGCTACTTGGCCGTCGGATGTAGTCCGTGTAGTGTGTTCAAATGCAACTGACACAGGGCGACGTGAGGCCACGTAGACGACGCAACAGTTGGCTTTCGTCGCCGCTAGTTCTTTGATGTCAGTTTGGTGTGTCCGCACCTTTACCGGTATTGATGATAATAATTTCATTACAATATTTCTTATTCTAAATTTATTTTTCCCGTTAATCTCCGACACATCAGAGTGAACTATAAATAAATAAACAGCAATGTTATTATCGAGGTTCCTGCCTTTTCTGTCCTCTGCCAATCACATGTCTGATCTGTTGGGACTATTTTCAGCGGTGGATTAATCCACGTTTGGAGCTGTGTTTAACCGTTTTGTTGTTCATATCTTTGGTGTTATTCACCCACACTGATAGTTTGATGTTTGAGTAAAACATGCAGAACGACTTTAAACCATCTTTCAGAGTCTGATATTTCCTCTCCAGTTCTCCTCCCTGACATCTCCACTGACTTATAACCAGTTATTTTTTGCAGTAACATCTGTGACTGTGCGTCCACGGTGATTCACACAGAGCGATGACGTCAGCGTGTTCGATCCATCCTGTTTTAAATGAGCTTTAATCTGAACCGGCTGCTCATAAACTGGAGGAAACGAGGTACAGTGAGTGTGAGGTGACTTCCTGTCTGCGCCGAGTCAGACGGGTCGTTCAGTCACCTCCGCTCAAACTAATGCACCTGTATCACCTGTGGTGAGTTCACTGCCCTCGTTCACAGGAGTTTCTGTCACTGTTGAGCCTCCTGCAGCTTCATAAACTTATTTTATTTCATGTTGTTTAAAATCAGCTGCTCTGAGTCTGATTTGAATCCTCTGTTTTCTCGTTTTACAGACGTCGTGCGATACACGTGTGATACACATGATATTGTAATTTTCAGAACGTTGCAGCAGCTCAGAAACATTCTGACTGTTCTGCTGCTGTTTTCAATGAAACTAAAAAGTTTTATATAATTTGAAATTATCTTGATATTCTTGCCTGTTTGTCCAAAGATTTTTAACACATTAAATCTCTGTATGTGAACAAAGACACAAGCGACAGAGTTTCAGTTTCTAGCAGTGTAAAAAAATATCATGGATATATCATGGAAATATCTGTGTCACTTCTATTGATCAGTTATTTCCTTATGTTCATTTGAGACACAGATGTTCAGAGTTTTGGTTTTATAGATGACAGATACAGAGACGTAGATGCCTCATTGGCTGCTGGATCGTACATTAACATTAATGTCAGCACCATGTTGAAGAGGGAAAGACTAAACTTGATTTTTCTGTTACATGATGATCATAATCAAGGAATATAAAAACAACTCATTGAAATCACTGTTCAAAAATAAACGTTATAATGACTTAAATCCAGACAAACAGCGGCTCCTCTGTCGTGTGTTTACAGCAGGTGTTTCTCTCCACAGTGGCGCCGTAGCATTGACATAGTGTCGCCACAGGTTGACGCAGTCAGAGTGGTGTGTTCGTATAAATGTCTCTGACTGCAGATGATTCTCATGACATTTAGGTCAGAAAACAGGAAGTGAGAGAACATACAGAGGGTGCGATCAGTCAGAGGAGGAAACACACACACTGAACACACACACACACTGAACACACTCACCTCCGTCATCTCGGCGGCCGCTCTCTTTCTGGTTCTTCTCGCCCTTCTTGCCTTTGCTTTTCTTCTGATAACGACAGGAAGAGAAGAAGAAGAAGAAGGTTTCAGTGACAGCGTCAACAAACCGATCTGATATGAGGAGAGTCTGGAAGGTTTCACCTCAGACCTGCTTCAGTCCTCCAGAATCAACACAGACACAGAGCTCCAAGTTTAAGGACAAATATGGTGAACATTTATGAAGTGGTGAATGTTTGGTTACACTAAATCACCTTGTTCAAAGTTAGGTTTCATCTGTTCTACATGTTTGTTTTAAATGTATAACAACTACTATGTTTACACCTGACATCAACACGACTGCAGCGATTAGGAACCTGGAAAACAAAGACCCTTAAACCTCTGCAGACCAAATCTGGAGTTTCTAGTCCTCTGTACACTCGAGGCACTTTCACACCACGTCACATTCACCCATTCACACACTGGTGGCGGAGGCTACCATACAAACTGCCACCAGTAACCATTCACACACACACACACACACACACACACACACTGGTGGAACAGCCACTGGGAGAGGGCTCAGTATTTTGCCCAAAGATGCATCAGCACGTGGGGCGGAGGAGTCGGGGATCCAACTGTTGATCCTCTGATTAGTGGACGACCTGCCGTGTCGCCCAAAAACATAACACACAAAAATTCAGATAAACAACAGCAGCTCATACAGATTAAATATAAGTGTGAAAAACACATATGACGGACATAAATTCATTGAATCAAATTTTATTTTTCTCCATGGTTATGAAAAGTTAAGACAGTGTCTCTTTCTGTTGCAGAGACGTTTGTCCCAGAGCTTCATTCAGCTGTGACGGAGAACACTGAGTTCATCATTTTGCCTGCTGATATCTTTGGAGTCAGACGTGACCATATTTGGGTGACAGAGAAGTGGAGGACGACATCAGCAGACTGATTTGTTCTTGACTTCCTGTTTTGTTCCTATCAGCAGCAGTGATGTGAGGGTTATAAGAAGGTGTAATAATATTAGTTTCCTGAGCTCACAGTTTCAGACTGAAGTGTGTGAGGAACATGAAGCAGGAGGTTTGGTGGTTCAGAGTTCGGCCCCTGTGAGGCCTCCCAGCAGCAGCAGCAGCAGCAGCAGCAGCAGCAGCTCTGGGTCGCAGCGTCTAACTGGGTCAGTGAGGTGGTTACGAAAGCAGCTGATGGAGGTCTGACTCTGACCCTCATTAGTCTCCACATGACGCTGCAGCTTTGCTTTTTCCTCTGTTACATAACTGCTGCTCCACACAACAGGGCCACTGTTTGTTTGTTTGTTTGTTTGTTTACTCTGCTGATTAAGAAACCTCCCTCCTCCTCTTCCTCCTCCTCCTCCTCCTCCTCCTCCCACCTGCACATTCATCAGCCTGTTAACAGTGTGTAACACAACACAACAGCAGGTGTGTCGTCCTGCACCATCATCAGAGGCTTTATGGAAGATGAAGAACGCACAGCTTAACTATTGAAGCAGATGAGCGTCAGACGGTGCACGTCAGATGGTGTCAGTCTGACAAAGTTCCAGTAGTGACAACAACTGTTCACACTGCAGACGCCTGACACAGGAAGACGGACTGATCGAACAGAGTCTGATAATAAACTAAAACACGCGTCAGTATCAGTGGAGAGAAAATGATGCTAACAGTTAGCCTTCTGCTAACAGGAGTTAAAGGCTAACAGCTGCAGCTTCATCTCTATGTAGCTAACGTTAGCTACCTCCAATCACAGTGTGTCCTCAACACATGGCCTCACTCCCAAGTTATCAGAGACCAGCGCTCGGTTTTAAAGACGTTTAATGTTGATGGACATCAGACATCAGAGAGAGAGTGTGTGTGTGTGTGTGTGTGTGTGTGTGTGAGTGTGAGTGTGTGTGTGTATGTGTGTGTGTGTTTTGTACGTGAACATCAGCAGAAACTTTCAGGTTTCACTGCAGTGAAACTCTGCTACTGGTTAAACTGTGTTATTCACTGGTGAGGGGGTGATGGATTACACACACACACACACAAGTTTGGGCGTGTATCCAAACATCCATACACACACACACACACACACACACGGACATTGCACAAGAACACTGGGACTAAAAACACTCACGCACACAAAGGAACTACACACTGAAATGCTTACTGTATTGCCTCACACCCACACATTACTCAAGCAGAGTGAGACCAAACACTCACACCCTAAACACACACACACAATCTAACACACTCACACACTCACACACACACACACACACACACACACACAGTATAAACTGGACACTGACTTTATTTAAACTCTGAGCAGGAACAATAAATATCTCTGGTTTCAACACGTGGCTGAGTTCATCTAAACATCTGTGGAGGAGGAAGAGGAGGCTGGTGAGGAAGAGAGGCATGTGTTCCTGCAGGCGCTGCAGAGGCCCTCCGTCACATTTTACAGAGGAGGTCATAAATCAGAGCTGAGGCTCCTCCGCTGTGTTTGCACAGCACTTCACCGTCAGGACGAACCTGAACTCCTCGTCTGGTTCCTCAGAGACGACGCTCAGTCTCAACAACATGAATCATCTCTGATTTCAAACCACAGCTCAGTGATGTCACAACGACACTGGCGAGGTGAAACAGGAGGAAACCAAACGCCAAAGTTTACGACATGCAGAGGTTAGAAAGGTCACGAAGTTTAAGATAAAAACTGGATCTAATTCTGTGACGAGGAGTCAGTGCAGATGGATCATAATTCATTTAGTCATCAATAAATCAAGTCAAGAATTTTTTTCCCCCACCAACAGTTGGACAATTTAAAAATATTATTACTTCTCTGACATTTCAATAACTTTCTTTTAATAATATTTTTTCAGACAATTTGATAATATTTTTGGATATTTCACCAACATTCTTAATATTTTTAGGACATTTAAGTAATATTATTTGGGCATTTTAACAACTTGTTTTTTCAGATATTTAAATATTATTTTTGGAACATTCTGATTATAGTTTTAAGACATTTTTTTATTTTGTTCATTTTATTAATTTTATTACTATTGCTAATTATAATAATAATAATAATAATTGTATTAATGTGCCCCTCTATGTTGTGCTGTGCAGTTGGACCAGTAATAACCCTGCAGCATCACTCGTACGTTGTAGCCTGTGATTCAGTCGGTGCCGTCATCAGTCTGCAGACATCAAACCTGATGTCAGACCCAAGTCCCCAGGATCATTGTCGAAAGACCTGATATAATATCGTATATCATGATGAAAATGATTTATATCTCTGTTAATCAATAAACTGATTGATTCATCAACTAATGGATTCAGTTCTGCCTCTATCGACACCTTCATTAATATTGTTGGTATGAATAATTAGTTTCTTTGTTAACGTTCTACGAAGCTTCTGATCAACAAGCTGAATAAAGTCTTGTCAATGTGAGAACTCGACACCAGAACAGGATGTGATGTCACACAGGATGCTGACACATCACCAGAATGAGACGTCTCCTTAATCAAACACAGCCTATCAGTGTTTCAACGGGCCGACTGGACACATTCACACAGTTAAAGCCGACCTCTGACCTCTGACTCTGCAGGGTACCAAACAGGAAGCACATCGCTCTGATTTAACAGAGTTCAATCAACGGGACGCGAGAACATCTTCAATTTAAACAGAAACAGAGATCATCTTGACCTGAACCGAAACGGTACAACAAAACATTACTGTTAAAGGGTCATAGGTGAGGTGAGGTGAGGTGAGGTGAGGTGAGGTGAGGTGAGAGTGGATTGTTTTGTGCTTTGGAGCTACAGTTCCCATGATACTTTGACGGACGAGTACTAGCCAATCAGAGGGAGAGTAGGGCGGGTCACACCTTTGCTGTCCTAGGAAATACAAATTCCCTTAACCATGGGGTGCGTCCCAAGTCTCTGATCATATTGCCAAAGCTGACCGTAACTCCTAAATATCACCAGGGGACAAGAAATCCTCCGTCACAGTCTCGTCAGTCAACTCTCCAAACTCTCGTCACGAGATCAGTGAAATCTAAATCTTGTTACTCTGCTGATGAACAGAGCAGACCACCGTCAGGTCATCACTGTGCCGTCTGTTAGACTAAGGGACGTTTGTGCCAAATTCAGAAATTCGCTCACGGCCCTCTTGAAACATCGTATTCACAAGAATGAGACACACAAGGTCACAGTGACCTTGGAAGGATGCACACTGGGCGCTGTGTAACGCAGCTTCACCCTCTGTGGAGATTTTCAATATTGCCTACATCTATATCCTGCTTGAAAATATATATTTCACATAGTCCTTATATCGCCCAGCCCTAATTCATTGTTGAGTCCAAATGGATGTTTGTGCCAAATTTGATGAAATTCCCTTCAATGTGTTCTTGAGATATTGTGTTCACAAGGACGGGACAGACTACCTGAACATCATGGTTTCAGCCACAGCTGTCAGCAGCACACAGGCACAGAGAAGATGATGGTGGGGTCAATACAAACTACTGCAGCGAGCCCGGCGTGTGTGTTTGTGCCTTTTCCTCGTGTGTAAATAATAAAAGAAAAGGTGAGCAGCTCCTGTCGGTAGTGAACCCTCTGACGAACACTCCACCATCACTGGATCATTGTGGATCAAGATCCTCAGCAGGTTTTTTCTCTGGTTTCTAAGTGGATTTATAAACGTTAATACAAGATGAAAATAACAGTTAATATCCTGAGAAACTTTCAGTCACACTGAATCTAAAAATATGTCTCAGTTCTGTGTGTTCAGATTAGACTCTGAGAAGAATCTGTCTGAGTGCTGCTCGGTGTGTTTCTGGGTCAGAGGTGAATTAAGTTGAATAAAATCAGTCAGTAAACAGTTTACAGTTAAACTCTGTGTTCCGCAGCCTGTGTGTGAGACTGTGAGACTGAGTCAGTGACAAACATGTCTCTGAACAACAGTAATGACTGTTTTCCTCCTCTGAAAAACCACAGGATAAAGAGAGATGAAAAAACGCTGCAGACCTTTGAGGGTGTTTGTGACTTTGGACCTTTAAATCTCAACCTGGTTTTTATTCTGCTGTGATTTAAAGAACAAGCACGTCACTGTTTTCCGTCAGGACACTCTCAGTCTCAGCTGCATGACAAAATGTCCACCCTGGTGTTTAAATGTTTCTGCAGCTCGTCGTGAAGAATCTCCTGGACGAGGTTAAACTCACACAGAGATGAAGAGCAGCTCTTTTATTTCCCTTCAACGTGTCAAATATCGTACATCATGTTTCCCCCTGAGCAGGACGGAGGATCCAGACTCTGAGGCCTGAAGCTGCTCCGTCCTGACCTCCGTCCTCTTCCTTTAACACCCCAGCAGCTCCTGACTCAGATCCTCAGATCCTCTCTCCACCTGCTGCTCTTTCAGAGGACGGAAATTCATCACAGAGACTCAGACGGTCTTTAAGTCGACCGCAGAGTCGTGTCATTAAACTGCTCACTGTGACAAAAACAACTCTTCATGTGGCGTCCTCCATGTTTCTGCAGGACAAACCATCACCGTATCAAAGAGAAGCTCGCTGTGATGTCACCGAGCAGCATGTCTGAGGTTTTACAGTCACTTTATTCATGTTTCCTCTGAAGGATTACGAGCTGAGTTTGACTCCAATAAAGCTGCGATAACAAGTTTAAACAACCTCATTAGATCAGGACGGAGTGATGAGAGCAAAATATCTACATGTGGCTTTTCTCTGGGGTTATTTTCTATAAATTAAATCTCATGACTGTTTCATCTGTTTCCACATCTTTGTTTTATTATCAATAAACAAAAAAATGGACTCAGGAAGTACAAAAAAATGACAAAAACGAAGACACAAGTTTAAATACAAGACTAGTTTGGCAAGAGACACTCCTCCTACTCTGAGAGTCAGACTGACTCATTCAGTCTCACACTGACTCACACAGTTCATATGAAAGTACAGTCAGTAACACAGTTATCTTAGCTCAGCTTATCTTAGCATAAAGCCTGGAAACAGTTCACTTTATTTCCTTTTATCTCTGTTTGTTTGTTTGTTTTATCTTCTCTCTGCTGATCTCAATCGTATGATGAAAAGTCAATGTAAAGTCACAATTAGACACGAATGTCCTCCAGGTGTCGCAATGGACGGGAATAACATGAAATAAGTGAATGAAGCTGCACGAATAAATCGAGTAGTGTGATTTCGCATCATATATATTTATTCGTGAGAGTTGAAAAATCTGAACTTCAGCAACCCCTTCACCCCACAGCCAATCAGCATTGAGATCCTCCAGGGACATATGACGCCGAGGACGAACTAGCAGAGGTTGCAGCAATTTCACATGCCGATGCCGAAGTCAAATCAAAATATTCTAGCATTCAAACTTACGTGAATAATGCAACGTTAAAATTCACATCGTGTTTGGTGTGAACACATTAATTTGTTGTTGTTTGTAAATTAGTCATTAGTGGGTGGTGATGTCACAGCTCCCATTCAATTTGACTACAATTCTTAGTCACAGTTTGAACTTCAATATTTTACAGCGCCGACCGAATGGCGTCAACACTATCAAGTGTGTCTATCAACAAGGACTCATCATTTGGAGCCACATTCAATCAGCTGAAGGTCCAGACACACCAAACTGGATGAAAGACCTACATGTCACATTCACACATTCACACACTGGTGGCCGAGGCTTCCACACATGGAGCCACCTGCTGCTCAGTAACCATTCACACAGATGGAACAGCCATCGGGAGCAATTTGGGCTTCAGTATGTTGACCAGGGACACTTCAACATGCAGGCTGGAGGAGCCGGGGAGCAACCGCGGATCCTCCGATTAGTGGACGACCCGCTCTGCCTCCAGAGCTACAGCTGCATCGGCACCTCGGCCAGAAAGCTGCATATGAACACAAGGTGAAGGCTACAGCCAAAGGAGCTCTGCAGGGAACATTCACTCTGTTCACCTGTACTGACGCACATGGACCTCACATCACGCCACTGTGTACCGATACTGCACTGCATTTTATCAAAGATGTGAAGATACTGAGGACTACTGCACAACATGTACTTTAACTGCATCACATGTACTTTAACTGCACAACATGTACTTTGACTGCATCACATGTACTTTAACTGCACAACATGTACTTTAACTGCACAACATGTACTTTACTGCACACATGTACTTTACTGCATCACATGTACTTTAACTGCATCACATGTACTTTGACTGCATCACATGTACTTTAACTGCATCACATGTACTTTAACTGCATCACATGTACTTTGACTGCATCACATGTACTTTAACTGCATCACATGTACTTTGACTGCATCACATGTACTTTAACTGCATCACATGTACTTTGACTGCATCACATGTACTTTGACTGCATCACATGTACTCTTACTCCATGTGTGATTCTTCTACACTGAGTGTTATTTCACTGCAGCACACACAGTTTTACTCCATCAGACCTTTTTATTGAACATCATGAAGTACTTTTACTGCTGTTACTTTCGCTACATGAAGCTGAGAGAACTTTGACTTTCTCAGGTCTGTAAATGCAGGACTCTCCTCTGCTTGTTTTCTGATCTGATCTGAATTGCATCACAATGGTCCATGTTAGCTCGTTGCCATAGTAACGCAGATAAACAGTGAATTCATCAGTGAAAATAAAAAGTCACAAGAGACCCCGTGGCTTCAGATCTGATCAGGAAACATCACAAGTTTGTTTTTCTCCTGCAGAGACACCTCAGATACAAACACACAGGATTCAGCAGTGAGTGTGGTCACGTGACCACAGGTGGTTTTAAACCTGTTGTGGTTTGTTCTTTTATCTGTTCCACTTCCTGTTTTGTCTGTTTTAGTAAAAACTCTCAGTCCTGATTGGTTCACAGCCTGATACAGGCCTAATGTCTTCACATGGTCGTGTCAGAGGAATTTCATTACTTTTAATAATTTTATGTGACGTCACAGACGTCAGATTAAAAACACCTTCTCTGGAACACTGACAGTTAGCTCAGTTAGCATTTAGCTCAGTTAGCAGTTAGCTCAGTTAGCACTTAGCTCAGTTAGCACTTAGCTCAGTTAGCTTTCTGTGTGTCTCTGTGGTGAAACACTAACAGCTCTGATGTCGAATTAAAAAATCTAGTCTTTAACCTTGTTTACTGCCCACATGGAGTATTTAATACGCACATATCATCAGTGATCTGAGCGTTTCCACCTTTAACTGCAGTGAACAAACAAGTTTCAGAAACTCAGATCCAGACAGCCAGAGGTTGTGACATCACAAAGTATCATCTGTCATTTATAAAGCAAAAATATGCCAATTCAGTAACTTGAGAAAAAGGTGCCGATACTGAATGTTGTTTCTTCACCGTGACGATGACAAACCCGTGTGATGTAAACTGGACTGTGGACAGTGACATCATCACATGACCAAAAGGTCATGATCCACACTGAGGTCATGTGACGACAACTGAGCCGGTGCATCTGACTGATGAAGACCAGGGCTACGTTCAGCGCCAACAAAACCTTTATTGAACTTTAACACTCTGATGTGTCACAGGCGCGCTGGCTTTAATATGGCGAGGTTTAATTCAGCTCGATTCAAAAGAGCTTTATTGGCATCATGGGAAACACACGTTTACACTGCCAAAGCAAATGGTAAATAAAAACAATAACTGTCTGTACAGTAAATAACAATCTAACAGAATCTGGTTCATACATGTCCCTGCTGATTGGCTTACACCACCCCACCAACGAGACGAAACAAACTCTGGGCGCTCAGTAGCTCACCTGGAGACCCTGGCGCCTTGTGTACAGAGGCTGTGTCCTTACAGTAGCCATCCGTCCCAACCAGCGTCTCTGTGCTACATGTCCTCACCTCTCTACCTTTACACTCTTTGACACTCTTAAACTGTGCTGTTAAATACAGACAAAAAAAAACAACAACAAACAAGCAAAACCGTGTACAGCGTTTTCAGATGTGACGCACCCCAAGGCCAAAGGCTAAAGGCCAAAGGCTCAGATACTGGTAATAATTTGTCTTGTAAGAACAAAACAAACTCAGTTCTTATTGAAGCCGTTAACAGATCAACTGATGAGCTGATTTATAGAAAATTAATTTCTAACTATTTCAATAATCTATTAATCGTCAAGGTCATTCATAAAGTAGAAACTTCAATAATGGGATTTTGTGACTTTATGTTTTATATCGCAGACTGTCAGAAAACTTGGAGGATGTTGTCACGAACATTTTCCCTTGTAATTTACTAAATAATCGGAACATTAATTGATAAAAATATATTGTTGCAGCTAGAGGCTTAAAGAGCCCAAAACTCTCTGTTTTGGTGTGTTGGAAACTCCTGAACGGCAGTTTGACGACTCAGTGACCACATTACTTCAGTCTGACGTTAAAGTCTGAATGGACTGTGTTTCCTTCAGCTCTTCGACCTGCTGCAGGTTTTAAAATGGAGAACAGAGTGTTAAAGTTTCAGCTTCAGTGTGAACGCAGCCTGAAATTGTTTGACTGCAAACACTGGAGGTCAGACTGAAACTGTTCAGGCAGAACTCTGTTCAATTATTTCAGGTTTTCAGATTAAAGTTGGGACAACTCGTATTTTCAAAACACTTCAGTCACACTGCAGTTTGTCACCTGTTCCACAGTCTGTGGGTTTTTAACACCTCACCACAGCTCAGACAGGTTTACAGTGAGGCGTTCAGGGTCTGTGTATGGACCATGCGTTGGCTCAGAGACAAGCTGAGGGCAAGAAACGACCTGCAGCAACATGAGCGCTCCGTTAACATCCAACAGTTCAACAACACAAAGTCTCAGCAGTCGGTTTGATTTTGTCCTTCAAGACAAAAAACCAGCAGATTCTCACAGTGAAGAATCTGGAAACAACAAATCTATTATAAAATATTTTAAGCAGATTAGCATTTGGCTCATGGATTAATTAAATTATTGTTTTATTGAAGCCTCATGACTTTACACACACACTGGAGCCCTCTGATACAAAATTCTTTGTAAAACCATCTTTAAATCAGAGACGTCACGTCCTGACTGAGTCTCAGACCTGTTGGAGCTCCACATGTCTGTGGCTGTAAAGCTGAAGACGTTGCAGCATCAACATGTGAGCAGCAGACATTTGGAGATGAGATGATTTAGAGACGTTTAATTAAACATCCAAACTCCACGTTTACAGCCACAGAGAGCATCTGTCCTCCAGAACAATGAAGCTCCCGCAGACGTTTCCAAAGACAGTTTGACTTTATCTCTGCAGCGTTTCACTGAATCTGAACCTGCTGCTGCAGATCTGTGTCGTTGTCTCCAGTCTGTAAATGTCAGCAGATACAAAGTCCATCACATTCTGATAATGCTGCAGCGTTCACAGCTCCACCTTTTAGTACCAGATCTGTGTGCTAGGTACCCCAGTAGAGGGGGACCAAACATGGGGACGCTAAGGACGCTGCTGTTGGGACCATCCACAACTTTCACTGTGGAGACACAAACTGTGAACTGAACTGTGTGGAAATGAGGCTTAAGTGGGATTTATACTCCTGCGTTGAACTGATGCCGTACCCCACGCCGTAGCCTGATGTGCAGCTCCCCAGAAATGTAAAGGTGGACAAGGAAAGGAACAAGGAAATATAAAGCACGACATTATCCTGCTCCAACACAGACGACTAAATTCTTTCAACAATGTGACTCAAAATAATGATAAAACAGATTTTATTGATGTAAGATATTATGCTGATGGTGACATTTTCCACCGGTCCGCTCTGAGTCTGGTGTCAGTGACACACGCTGCTCTGAGTCGCACATCTGTCTGCTTGTGCTGCAGTGCGCCGAAGGTTTTAATTTTTGTGTTTGTGTTTTTGTGTTAAATCAAAAGTTAAACACTACGTATCAGCAACCACAAGTGTTTTTTGTTTGTGAATATTTTTATCTTAATTCTGGGGACTTTTTTTTTTTCGCTCACTCACTGACGGGAGAACCTGAGCACCAGGAGAAAACCCCACACAATGGCTGGGCATCAGTAGCTCCCATAGCTTTCTCCTGGTGCTCAGGTTCACCCGTCAGTGTCAGGCACATTAGACTATACCATCATTAATCATAATAAAACAACATCATATTGGAGTTCTGGTATCTGTTGAAGTTACGGTTTAAACACCTCTGAAACTGATCAATGCAATACAAGATGTTCCAAATGGTATTTAAGGTGCTGGTTAACAACATGAGCTGGCCCTGTAGGGAACAGGAATGTAGCCAGACCAAAAACTCACCATAAAAAAGTTCGCACTTTGTTTCCACTGAGGGAAATGGTTTCAGCTCACAGAAACAGACTGTCACCACCACCTTTACATTTCTGGGGAGCTGCACGTCAGGCTACGGCGTGGGGTACGGCCAGGAACTTTTGAATCCGTCCTCTAGTGCCATGTAATGGACGCATCTGTGTCGTGGGCAGTGATGGAGACAACGTTTGAAATGAACATATTTGTTTTTGTTGGTGGAAGCAGAAATGAGCCTTTAAAATGCTGCATTTTTAAAAGGTCAGGGATTTCACCGCTTCCCAGCATTGGAGGCTTGATGGACGCTAATGCAGGATTTAAACTTCTGTACTGAATCGATGACGTAACTACGGCATAGGCTCTGTGTCGACGTACAGCCTACACTGTAGCCTGACGTGCACCTCCCCGAAATGTCACCTCACGTCACATCCTGTCTGTCTCTGTGAGCTGAAACCATTTACCTCAGTGGAAACAAAGCTTTGATTTACTTTAATTTCACAGATAAGAAACAATAAATCATGAAGACAATAAAGCCTCCACACAATGTGTGTCTTGTAAGTTCTGAGTTTATCGATGTAGATTTATTGTGTGATCTAACTATGTGACTGAGCAAAAATAAGGCACTGCACACAGACAGGTGTACCTCGTTGTTCCCTCCTGTTAAAACTATGTTTCTTACCAACACAACAAACTATATTGGTGATGTGACTAAAAACATTTAAGACCCATTCAATCTGAATTTAAGACATTTTAATACTTTCTAAGGCCCTGTGGCCGCCCTGTATATCACAGGACACAGCGAGGTACCAGCTGGACTATTCTCTTTTTAATGAACTGTATTAAAGAAACTCAAACACGTGACCTCCTTCCTGCAGCACGGTGGACAGAGCACATGGAAAAGAGCAGTTTAACTCCATCACAGGCAGCCTCACAGTTTCTGCTCTGCGTCCCTTATAAACCCTGCAGCAGGTGAACTGTTGACTTCCTGTAGTTGTGAATGAATTCCAGTGAAAGGTGTCGGCAGCGTGTGGTAATGTCATTGATCTCCTGTAGCAGCAGCAGCAGCAGCAGCAGCTCAGACTCTGAGCCTCTAAATCTGGTCTATTCTGAGATCATCAAAAGGTTTACTGGAGTTCATCTTATGCAACAGCTTCTCTAACTGGTTCTGATCAGACTCACTGGTTCTCAAACATTTGAACTATATGTTTGTTCCAGCAGGAAGCTGACGACTGACGCTTCTGTAGGAACTTTGTCTCAACCTGCTTCCTGCAGCGGTTTCCTACATTTCCCAGAATGCCTTTCAATAAGTTTTATTCAGCTATTCAGTATGTGGATGTGCACATTAACAGTTTGATCAACCCAGCCGCCAAAATAAATGTTTTCATTGTACGTTTCTGCAAACTACAGACACGCTGCATTCATTCATTGTTCCGTAACCTAGTCCATTAGCCCACAGCGTCATTAACAGGCGGCTCGCTCAGTGTGTGACGTGCACTTGGAGATAAAATATAGGCCTATATTAATGAAGGTTCATTAGTACGGTTTGTATTTCTCTGTAATGTAGCACAGTGTTAACAATGTTACTGATACTATTCTTTCTCACACCTTCAACTCAAACCACCAAAATATATCATTTAATCATTACATTCATATCAGAAACATGCAGGAGACTAGTCCACTGATGGACCCTGATGATGACTGTTGGTCCACTAGGGACAGTCTCAGTCGGGGGGGCAGCTCTATCTCAGACAACACCCAGACTGAAATCATTTTCACTGGATCAGAGTTTGCTGTTAAACTGTAAAACATCTTTGTCAGTCGGCTCATAGCTCAGTGTTTCACTCTGTCGTCAGACTCAGTGTCGACACCAAAACTCCAGAAACAGCTAAGCTCTCGTCGACAGCTGACACAAAGCAACGTCCAGTACAAAATAAAGACACAGTCACAAACTCAGCAGAAAATAAGACTTAAAGTGTAAAAATTCTCTTCTGTTAATCTGCAACTGAGAAAACAGACGATTAGAGAAGCTGAGCTGCGTCACGTAGAAAACATAAAACACCCGAAATAACCTGATGAATGTTTCTGCAAGACAAAGACTGTTTGTCAGAGAACTTTAGAGCAGGAGCAACACAAAGGCCAGTTAACAGATAACTGATCAATAACTGATGGGCTTGTGACTGATCAGCAGATTCGTTCAGTCTGAACCTTTGACTTTATTTCCTGTGATGTCAGCAGCTCTGAGCAGCTTCACAGACGGACTTCACATTATTCAACACTGAATCCAAACCAAAAATACACCCCCCCCCCCCCCCCCCCCCCCCCCCCTCCCCCACGGCGGCGCTCAGTTTGGACAGCAGTGACCCACATGAAGCTGCCTCGTCATTTTCTATCAATAACCGGTGGAAGACAACAGCTGTCCATCGTCTGTCCCTCTGTGGGCACAGAGACATTAACCGCACGGCGAGGACACTGCAGACCAACAACAGAACATATAAACCCGCCCACTGACGTACAATACAGAGTGTTTATATCTTCAGATATTATAATAAATACTCCCACTGACTGTGTGTCAGTGTCCTCAGAGCTGCTTCAGGTCAGACACATAACAGGACTTTACAGGACTCTGACACCATGTCAGTGCGTGTCAGTGTCACTGCAGAGCTGCACACACATACACACACAGCAGCAGCAGAGAGTCCTGTTGGGGAGAAGAGGGTCAACTGTCACATTCATTAGATCTCACTCTCTACAGGGCACTGTTAAAATAATGTTGGGGTCAGAGGTCACCTACAGGGTCACTGCAGGAGTTACATACTCGACAAAAGGTGAGAAGACTGTTTGTGTTTTTCATGTCCAAATGTATATAAATACAAATACCACTTTTTCCTTCCCGATACCGATTCTGATCCCTGAACCTTAGTAACTGCCCATCCCGAGTGCCGATCAGATACCAGCGCGTAAAATAAAAATGGATGGGATATGAACTGTTGTCTGTCTCAACTCTGTCTCAACTGTCTTAAACTCTATATAAAATATTAGGAAATAAATACATAATAGTAGAATGAATGCCATAAAACTTTTTTTTTATTATTGTTATCCAGTGTTGGCACAGATCAAGACACAGGTTAAAGTGCAGCCACACAGTCTGGTAAAAAAGACATTTTAAAGGCTACAGTAGAATGATATTTAAACTCTGCTCTGTTTCCCTTTAGTGTTGTTAGCATGTGTATGCGTAATGACGTGAGGCTTTACTCTACTTTTAATATACAAAGCTTTAAACCAAGTTGATCTCACCGGTAGAAAACGAGCCGCAGTGCTAAGTTATTAATGACCGTCGGGTTGAGATGCTCCGACGTAACAGCTCTACTATCTGTAACTGTCAGCTCACTGTTTCACATGTTGGTGTAATTTATCGTGCTGCAGCAGCCGCTCCTCCTGCTGCAGCACTTGTATGCACAAAGATGCCGCGGTGGAGACAGGAAGTGACAACAGCTACGTTTGTTACTGTGAGTGCAATAAAACCTCCACGAGGAAAAAGCCAATACTTCATCAACACGGCTGATCAGCAACATGTGAACGTGTAGAGAAGATATTTCAGTCACTTTTACTGCAGCATGTGTCGAATGGACTGAAAAAGCAACTGATTTTTTTATTCTAGTTTTCTACCTGAGAAAGGTTTGTCTCTTCACTCGGCTACAACATGTCGTTAGCTTAGTCACTGGTAAAAACTTGTAACGAGGGCTGAACTCAACTCAGAATAATGTCAGTCGAGTCTGTTTAACAGACGATGATTCCTTTTTATTCTGCATAAAGTGTTAACAGGGTTCAGCAGGACGTTCAGTGTGACACTGACCTTCATAATACAGTAAACAAGCTAACTGTGCAAACGACGGTTCAGAAATGTGCAACAACATATTTCCGACACCAGATCTCAAACAAACCAGAGACTGTGTCGTATTAAATATCTGTGAGCTGTGAATCTTCTCAGCTGAAGATAATGTCGCTCTGCAGACAAATGTGAGTCAAAATGTCCGCAGAAGGTGAGGTGTACGGCAGACTGACCAGCACTCGACCAGGAGTCTCTGACTGATAATTCAAACCTCTATCTTGTAAGGAGCCGCTCTACTTGTGACATAACTTTCAGGGTTGGTCGTCACACGTATTGATCATCATGTTGTTCCAGAAGGATCAAACACACATATAGGAATCATTTGTTTCTGTTTATGTCCTCTTGATACAGCAGATGAGTTCGGTTGGTCCATTTCAATGAGAAGTTTACATTAAATTAAATCTTTTAACTTCATTTTTGAGATTAGCCTCTTTTACACTGCCAGATTTTTGGCGAATATTGGGCCGTTTTGCCGGCAAGCTGCGAGCGTTTAGACACACAGAGCCAGATTGGCGAGTTGATCCGAGGTGCCCAATTTTCTGCCTCGTAGGGTAGACATATTGGAGGAACCCTTTTAGTTTAAACAGACGAGGCGGCCTTCTGCAACAGGAGGGGCTGTTGATGACTTGTGGGAGGAGCTGTTGATGACGCCAAACGTGCGAGCCACTGGCGGTGGATAAACAGGAAACAGCTGATAGCAGGAATTAGCGAGCAGCTAGTAGCAAGAGGGAAACACAAACCTGACAGACACTGTAAAGATGAGCAACTGGGGAGACAAGGAATTGCGCGCCCTCCTTGTCCTCGCAAACGAAGAGGCCATTAACCGTCAGATGACGGGGACGGTGAAGGACGGGCCGACTTACGAGAGAATCGCCGAAGGACTGACCAGCCGCGGCTTCCCTCCCACGTCACTGTTTACGTCACACGCTGAGCTACACGTTTTGTTACTTGCTCACGCCCCCCATTGCCCCGAAAAAGGCATATTCTGTATAAACAAAAGTAGGTAGGCGGCATTTTGCTGCACTCCCCGATTTTGTTTTTATACTGCCAATGCTGAAAAACACTGACTGGACTTTTCTGCACAATTCCTGTTTAAAAAGGGCTCGTGTCTCCACTTTTGTTCCCCCATTAAAATACCACAGGGACAACCAGCGAGTCACCACCATGAGGATGTTTGTCACGTGACGTCTTTGACAGAATAGGTTTAAGCAGAGTAAAGTCTCTTCAGTCCTTCAGTTACATATTTAAACTGAATCTGTTCAGGATCCAGGTTTTGAGGATTTAAATGAAAACAAAAAGTGTGACATCAGACCCCGGTCTCCCCCACTGGAAGCATCATTTTGCAGTACGTGTACTCGAGTATTTCTACTACATCCCAGAGTACTTTTAACTGCTACATTTATCTGACAGTTTAATTACTTTACAGATTCAGAAGATTAAAAACAAAATATAACCAGTAATAAATGATGATTTATCACAGATGAATGTAAAGTTGTTACAATGAGCTTCAGCAGCTGATCAACATGAAACTGATCATTAATGCATCAATTACTATTATTGAATAAAACCATGTATCGTATTCTGCAGAATGGCTTCAGTTGCTTTGAACACATTTTACTGATCAAACTGACAGACATTATATATTTTAATGATAATACATTCATACTTTACTGAAGGAACATTTTCAGCGCAGCATTTTTACTGTAACAGAGTATTTCTACTCTGGTATTTATACTTTTACTGAAGTGTTAGGAGCTGTGAGTATCTCCCTCACTGCAGTGTGTTTAGGGTTTGACTGTTTCTGTGTAATTTAAGTGATTAAACGTCATAAAATCGGTTTAAACTGATGAAACAAAGTTAATTTCGGAGCAGTTTCGTGTTAAATGTAATAAAGTGACATTAAACGAGTCCTGCTGCTGATTACAGCCGTTAAATCTCGGTGTCCTCCGGCAACAGCACCGTGGGAAAACAAACACGGTGTCAGATTAGAAACAGATGTTAAAAAGTTCACCGTGTTTTTACCGCATTTTTCTTTGTCTGGCGCCAAATCGGTTTTTAATTAATCCGCAGTGATTTGTGATCAATAACGTGATTAAATCACAGAGAGGTGACGGTTATATTTGGCTCCGTTATTATCCGGAGCTCAGTCTCGGTGTCGGTGCACGTTTTGTGGCCGCAGCAGCAGCTCGTCAGACCCCGAACTGACTCCGCATGTACCGGGACCGAGCCGGTGTCTGAGCCGGTGAGACTCACCTTACTGTGGCTGCAGCCCATTCCTCCTCCTCCGTTAGAAGCCGCTCCGTCTCTGCTCCTCTTCCTCCTCTTCTTCTTCTTCTTCTTCTTCTTCTTCTTCTTCTTCTTCTTCTTCTTCTCTCTGTTGACAACTTTCAAACACTTTCAAACAAGAAGTCCGTGAACGCACCGCAAAGGCCGCCGGGCGCAGGGGGCGGGGCTTATGACCGCTGCCTTCAGGAACACTTCGTAAACTCGACAATCCAATATTTATTTTATTTTATTTTATTTTAATTTAAATGACTCAAAGATAAAATAACATAAAACTTATATTAAACAAAGAGGTAACAGGAAAAATCAGTAAGGCAAAAAAAAAAAAAAACACTTTGTAAACTCGTCGATCCAATATTTATTTTATTTTATAATAATAATAATAATAATAATAATAATAATTCAATAATCTTCAGTGGAAAACCTTTGCACACCGGTTTACAGAAAGGAGCGTCGGCGTTGGCAAAATGAGACAACACATATTTAATTAAAATTAAAACAGTTTGTAAACTCGTCAATCATATTTTATTTTATTTTATTCTAAATGATTTAAAAGATGAAATAAAATTGAATGAATTAAACAAAGTAACAGGGGATTCAGACAAAAAAAAAATAAGATCAAAACTCGTCAATCCATGTTATTTTATTTTATATTTAAAAATTCAAAGATAAAATAAGATAAAACTTTATACAGCAGGGAAGCAGGGAAAACAGATAAGACAAAAATATATTTATAGATTTTTTTTAAAAAAAATTTTAAATGTAAGATAGAAATCATGAAATGTGTCTGTAATCAACCATGAAGTCAAAAATAATATAAATATGAAATAGCAAATACAAAAACAAATCTTAAAAGTTCGTCAAGACTCAAGAAACATAATAAAATTACAAATGAAAATATAACTTCAATGATTACGAGTCAAAAGTAATAAAAGTATTAAATATAAAATACTTTGAGGAATTTTAGAAAAATAATAATAGTAATAGATTACTATGAAACAAAACTAAATAACAACATGAAAGTAAGGCAGAATAATCAACAGTCAGATTAAAACAAACTCAACATATAAATATTTAAAGGTTTCAGCCTGTAACAAACATCAGAAGCAGTTTCCTACAAAGTGACGCGTGCAACAGATCTGTTATTTTAAGCGTTACTGAAGTTTCACAATCAGCCTGAAAATACCTCAACACTTTAAATAGTGACAGAAAAATCCCTGCATGTTATAAACATAAATATTTTTGAGCTATTTCAGCAGAAAACGTTCCTGATTTGTTCTAAACAGAGACTTAAAATGTTTCTGCTGCTTGATGTGGTTTTAAATTTAACGCTCAAGTCGCCGCAGTGTGACGTCATCTCTTCTTGATTATAACAGGAACATATTTTAAACATGTTCTTACAGAGGAGTGAAAACATATTTGACCAGATAAATGTGCTCCCTCAGGCCTCTGGTGAATCTTAAATATCCATCATGAGGATTGAAGATGATGACGCTTTGTCATAAATAAGTCCGCTCAGACCATTTTTGTTATGTGGATGGATCCATCAGGCTCAGGACTTTGACCCAGGAGGCCGGTGTTTGTGTCTCCTGTCAAACTAGAAGTCATTGTCAAGTCATTTTGTAACCTGAGTAGACAACGATCTTTGCCTCCAGGCCCAGACACTCCGAACAGACTGCAGAGAACCAGCAGCACTGAAGGTCCAAACGTGTCGTCTCATGTCGCTGCGAATTCTCCAACATCAGTTTGGTGAGTCTGCGACTTCAGATGTTCACCAAACGCAGCCATGTTTGAGTCCAGGTTAAAAATGTGTCATTTCATGTGTCTCTGATGGAACATTAAAACTTGTAGCCCTGCTGCACCTGCACTGTTTTATCTACTCAGTATTTTATTCATTTATTACTAACGTGTACTTTCTATTGATTATAATTTATAACTGGATGCTCCTTGGTGCCTGTGTGTGTGTGTGTGTGTGTGTGTGTGTGTGTGTGTGTGTGTGTGTGTGTGTGTGTGTGTGCATTAAATGTGCTGCAGAAACAAAGTTGCTGTAAGTTCTCATCAGTCTGTTGATGTTAAACTGCAGCTGAACTTTCAGGTGTGTTTGAAACTTCCCATGAAACCTTGGACATCATCACATTTCTAACAGCTGATGTCACCGTCAAGTGTGTGTGTGTGTGTGTGTGTGTGTGTGTGTGTGTGTGATGTATAAGTACATGAGGTCAGATTCATTTTTCAAGGTAACACGTTATTAGTTTAATCTGAACAGACGTGAAGCTGCACAGAGTGTAACCAAGTGTAAATGAGGCCTGGATTCAAAATGGCGGCTGTAGTTTCTGGCTGTAGTTTTAAAGGTGAAGCTGCAGATTTTATTGTCTGGTTGAGCTCTGCAGGAATTTTCTCCTCCAGCTTCTGTTTTATGGACGTTTATACGAGCAAAAGTTAAAACTCATAAAACACTGAAACACACACACACACACACACACACACACACACACACACACACACACACACACACACACAGGATGTCTCCACTTCTGAGGACTTTTCACTGACTGTGGAGCAGCTTTGTTGTGCTCATGGACTTGTGAGGACACTGGGGGGTTTAAAGCTGCACAGTGTCCACACAGTGTCCTCACAGTGTCCACAGTGTCCACAGTGTCCACAGTGTCCACACAGTGTCCACACAGTGTCCTCACAGTGTCCACACAGTGTCCACAGTGTCCACACAGTGTCCTCACAGTGTCCACACAGTGTCCACAGTGTCCTCACAGTGTCCTCACAGCAGACGTCAGCTGCTTTAATGAACCAGTGAACTTGAGTATCGTACTCTCAGCTGTCCTGAGGATCACTGCTGTGTTTGTGGTCTCCTGCAGCTCTGAGTGATAATCTTTTACTTGCACACCTGAGCCGATTAAAGGCTCCTCACACTGACATGACGCTGCATTCATGGGCATCAGTTTCTCTGGATCAGCCAATCAGCATCGAGCTCTTAATTGGATCAGGTGTGCAGGAACAGGAAGTTGGAGCAGCTGAGAGGCAAACAGAAACAAACAGAGGGTGTGTCTCTGTCACTTTAATGCACATACATTAGGTGACAGATGAAACAGCTGATCTAATGGCACATTAACCCTCCTCTTCCTCTCTGTGAGGTCACTGCAGTAACACTTCATGCAGTCAGTGAAACACAGACGCAGCTCACACACTGAAGCAGTGTGAGGTCAACGTGATGAAGCTGCTGTTTCTCAGAGTTCAGGGTCTTTGTTGTCACATGTGAAGGAGTCACAGGAGCAGCTCAGGCTCTGCCCTGCAGCGTTCAAATGTGGAGATGAAAATAAGAATCAGATGAAATGATAATCATGTTAGTTAAGATCTCATTAAGGCATCAGACATGAAGACTGCAGCAGGACAACAGCTTGATCCTATAAACACTGTGATGTTCTGGATGCAGTGGTTTCTCTCCTGCTGTGTAAATGGCGCCTCCTGGTGGACAAGATCCTCCCTACAACCAATCACTGCCCTAAATGTCTCTCTACAGACCTGTGTGGTGCTGTGTGTGTGTGGTGTTGTGTGTGTGGTGCTGTGTGTGTGGTGCTGGGACAGTAACACCCAGTTTGGGCCATTTACTCTCACACAGTAAATAAGCAGTTATGTTGCAGGACCTCATAAAAGATGTCGGGTCCTGAGGAAACAACAGCTCTGGATGTAACGTCACGAGTCCCTCTCTTTGGGGCCGTCGTCCTCCTCGTGCTTTAGCTCCATCAACACTCTCTGAAAACATCTTTTTCTGTCATTTTACAATCTGGAAATAATTTGATTTACAACAACGGATGATTAATGTTACATTTTCTATTTGATAATAAAGTCAGAGAAAATCGTTGAGATGACCATATCTTTACTGAATCCCACCATGAGTTTTATATGAGATGTTACATCAGATGTGAACAGGTGATAAATATCATAAATCCTCACATGCAGCTGTGAAGTAAAAGTATCAACACCACAATGTTAAACTCCTTCATTCACAATGAAAATTTTCAGCTTCAAATAAACTTAAAGCACCAAAAGTTAAAGTAGTCCTTACACAGAGTTACAGAACATTTCTCTCTCACGAGGTGCACTGGAGGTGTAAAGTTGCAGAAAATGGAAATGCTGAAGTATAAGTACGTCAGAATTGTACTTTAGTGCAGTACTTGAGTAAATGTACTGTCATGATGTCATGACGTCATGTGTGCTGTATGTTGTCGCCGTGGTAACAGGAAGAGACGCAGCTGTTGTTGGATGGAAAGTTATTCTGAAAACAACAACTGCTGCTGTCAGAGACAAGTCCAAGCTAAAAATACACACAAATACACATTCCACACATGACGTGCTGTGTGTGTGTGTGTGTGTGTGTGTGGTGTGTGTGTGTGTGTGTGTGTGTGTGTGGTGTGTGTGTGTGTGTGTGTGTGTTTGGCCACTCCTCACTTATTCAAAGGCCTGTTTGTTGGTTGAGGCCCTGTTTAGACGACAACGGTTTCTCTAAAAACGGTCTGTCTTTTGCGTTTTAAAAAACTTCTGTGTTTATATGACAACGTTTTTGAAACGATCTCCGTTCACACGGAGCCGCAAAATCTACTAGAAACGCTGTAGTATGCATGCCAGGCCAATGGGTGGCAGTGTAAATTTGCAAAGCAACACCATAGCATGACGTCATGCGCCTGCGCTGAAGCACCTTCCTCTACAACGCGGTGATTACAAACCAAAACAAAGAAGACACAATGGCGAAAGCATGCACAGATAACTTTGTCTGGATGGACGATGAGGTGGAGTCGCTACAGGAACAGATCTGCACTTCACTTCAAATCAACAGGGTGAGCAGCACAAACAGAGCTCGACATTGTTGTGATGGTCGACGTAATGAGCATGTGCGAAAAGTCTTAGTTTTCAGAGGAACTGCATATTGCACGTTTACATGACAACAGAGACGCTGCCATTTCCAAACAGTTGCACTCTGGAACCCGTTTTCAAAACATTGCGTTTTCAGGCACCCAAAACGCTGCTGCCGTGTAAACGATCGGCCAAAACGCAACTAAAGTTTATCGTTTTCAGTTGAAATCGTTGTTGTATAAACGGGACCTAAGATTTGTTTTTTCGGGTTCAGGTTAGAGTCAGGTTCAGGTCCGGGTAAGTGCCATTTAGCTGTGATGGTTAAGGGTTAGGGTTAAGGTAAGGGTGAGGTTAGGGGTAAGTGCTGGGGTCAGGGTAAGGGGCTGGGGAACACATCATGTCAGTGAGGGTCTTCACAATGAGCACATGTTTGTGAACGACTCTTCTCAGCGTCTGGTATGAAGCAGGTCAGTGTGTTGGTCAGTGCTCATGAATCCAGACTTTTCCACCTGTTGTCCTCGTCAGCCCTCTGCTCTCGCTGCCTGCTGAGAGGAGTGAATGAGAAGATGTTGAGTCCAGACAGTGTGCAGGCCTCACTACAGTCTGAGCAGAGGGAGACGTTTGACATGTTGGAACAAAGACAAGCGTCACATGTGGATACTGACAGTTTGTCTTTGAGATCAGAATTTGAAATCACGTTTGGATGTCGGAATGATTGTTTTAGAGAAGAATGACTGACTCATGGAGTTGAGGTCTCCTTTAATCTGAGAGTGCTGCTGTTCATGGAGGAGGATTCAGCGCCCTCTGCTGCTACAAACATAATTTGCATCCTGCTGGTTGAATTGACACAGATGACTGTGGTTAGTAGAGTCAAACCACTTAAAACAGTAATAACCTGTGATGTGTTCTCAAAGCTCCAGTGTGTCAGATTCAGGGTGATTCAGTGACGTCTGTCAGTGAGGATTACAGATTACAGATTACAGATTACAACCATCTGAAACTTCTCCTGGTTAGAATTCCTTCAGTGTTGATTGTTGAGGAGCTGAATTATCTTCAGAGTCTCTTCCTCTCAGAAACACACACAGCAGCTGATTTACACCAGGAAACACTCTGAACAAACACTTAGGGTTAATGTGTGAGTGTTTCCCAGTTCAGTTCAATAACAGGCAGGTGCAGTCGGAAGATCCAGAGTCAGGTAAGTATACAGTCCAAACAGATGAACGAGCAGACGACCGGCTGAAGGTGGGTCGAGGCCAGGTGGAGGGTCCAGAAGCCAGCAGGTGAGTACTCACAGGACGCACACATAATGGTGACTGTGACTACACAATGAAAGTCTCTGGACCGCAGGAAACCACAGGTAGACAACCTGACACACACACTGTGGCGCTGTCATTAGATGGTAACACCAGCAGCCACATGCAAACAGGAGCCAAAGCAGGTCTCAAGGTTGGACACAGAAGGCTGAGAGGTTTACCAGGAATGAGATGAAGCAGGTGGGTCAGCAACAGGACATCAGTCTGTAATAACGTGATGGAGAGTCTTGCATCAGTGATGAAGAACAATCAGACAATGAGTGTCTGTGTGGCCGGGGTCTTTGTACTGAGTGTAATCAGGAACAGGTGTCATGAGTTGCCTTAATGAGGCAGGTGTGACTGGCACTGACTGAGGAGCTGAATGACTGGGCAGGCAGAAGTGGTTAAAACCAGTACTAGTACCATTATATTGAAGTGGAGACAGAAAAGAGATTTGTCTAAACAAAAAGGCAACAAGAACAAAGAGGAGGAGCAATCAGGTGTCCAGTAAGGAGCACAGAGGAGCGAGGATAAAGATATAGACCCAGATATAGATGGATACACGTATATTAGGCCCTTTCTTCACATGCACACACTCTTCACAGTTCCTCCTCCACACTGCAGGTGCCATAGGCCCAAATATACAACAGACAGCAGCATGTTCAGATCTACAAGATGAATCTGACATATTAATAAACAGCTACTCAAATATCTGTAACAGCATTTAAAGGAGAACTTTAGTAATTTTATAAATGGACCTGTTTCTGTGTCTGAGAGACAGAGTGACGGCTGCAGCCGTGAAACAGGCTGTAATATAACAACTGGTCAAACTGTCCGTCCACTAACAGTGTTTGTGTTTGTCACTGACAGGATCACACTGTTATTCTGAGAGTGTGACATCACTATGAAAGGATCCCTACAGAGATAGAGCTTTGTGTTGAAGAGTCAGATCCAGAAACAGTCCTGAAATCACCGTCACCAAACCCACCAGACTGCATTTACATAAACACTCACTCAGTCATCATTAAACACCCAACAGGGAGCGATCCAGATGTTCCGGCTTCACCTCTGGGGAGCTGTCATGTCAGCCATCTTTGTATACAGTCAATGAACCAAATCATAGGTCTGACATAGATGGCACCTCACTGTTTGTTATTCAGGTTAAAGTGGGAAGAAGCAGCGGGTTTATCGGGCAGCTGAGTGAAGTGGAGCCTGCGGAGGAAACACCGGGACCGTCTGGATGTAACAGTCCGTGGAGGTGCTGCGGTGCTCGGCTGCACAGATAGGAAACCCCTCGGCTGACAGGATGTACCACTCTCTCACTCCGCTCTCTCTCACGCAGGCGCAGAACGTACGTGCTACTTGGCCGTCGGATGTAGTCCGTGTAGTGTGTTCAAATGCAACTGACACAGAGCGACGTGAGGCCACGTAGACGACGCAACAGTTGGCTTTCGGTGCCGCTAGTTCTTTGATGACGGTTTGGTGTGTCCGCACCTTTAGACTTTACATCTTTTCTCAGCTTGAGGAAAGGTTTGCAAATATAAAACCTCTATAAAGAGTCATAATTGAGCTTATTCACAGCTGGAGGTGTCGACAGTGTGACAGAAGGCTCTTTTATAAAGGTGTATAAAGATTTTTGGGCTGCAGGACCAAACAGATCACATGAGCCCTCTGCTCACATCACTGCTGTATCTGTCACTACAAAGCCTCACACACCTGAACACCTTCACATATCAGCAGCTGCTTTTTATTTCATGTCCCAACAAGGAGTCAGATCTTCCACTGCTGTCGGTTCCTAAAGTCTCCCGCATGAGATCTGCTGAGGCTGCTCTCTGTGTAAACGGTGTAACTCCTCCCACAGATCTGTGAACAGGAAATAGTTTTTAAAGACTTCTCTTTTTAATTGATCAATATGTGGTTTCATCAGCAGTCTCTGTGGCCGGGCTCCTTACAGACCCTCCTGGAGCTCAGATGGGAGCTCTCTTCCACACTACACTTACACACTGCCGACCTCACTGACACACACACACCTCAGTTTGTGTAAGTTTTCCTCTGGTTATTATTTAAATGAACACACAGTAACACGTTATGTGCGTCTCTTCTTTTCGTCGCCACCATGCGGCTCAGCTTGTGTTCAGGTCAAGGTCAGGGTAAGTTTACAGGAAGTTAATGTGCGTCTATGTAATGTCCCCAAGAGGGACATAAATACGTGTGTGTGTGTGTGTGTGTGTGTGTGTGTGTGTGTGAGAGAGAGTGTTTCACATCAGTGGGTGAAAGCTCCTTCCCGCTAGTGACCTTTGACCTCTGAGAACATCTGCTGAAAACCTGAAGTGTTTCTGAACACAAAGCAGCTCTGTGTGTTTGAAACCATCTGCTGCACACACACACACACACACACACACACACACTTCTGTCTCTTTACTGGAGTTACTGGTTACTGTGGAGTTTATTGTTTTACATTCAATGGGAAATAAAAATTGTTTCATGACCTGAACTGCAGCCGGACACATTATTAATCTATAAATCATATCTTTAACACTTTTACTCTGAAAAAACAGTTTAGTTTCAGCTCAATGACACAAAGACTCTGAAAACTTTTACATTGAAATTATGAACTGAAGTTTCCTCCCACTCTCATTAAAAAGCGTTACAGAGATCTCTCTCTCTCTCTCTCTCTCACACACACACACACACACACAGACTCAGCTTCCTGTTGACCTGCTGTGTGTTTTACTGTCTCTCTGATCTGAGCTGAATTCCAGGATAATTACTGATCATTAACAGTCTGCTGTTTTATATCTCACACACACACACACACACACACACACACACACACACACACACACACACACACACACACACAGGTCTTCCCAGTAAACTCAGACTGTGTGGGTTCAGGTCCAGTTTCTAATCGAAGACATGAGAGCAGCCTGGTGCTGCTGGTTCCTCTCTGAAAGAATGAGGTCACAGATACAAGCGTGTGAAATGAGTTTCCTCTGTAGGGTGTCTGGGCTCAGCCTTAGAGATAGAGGGAGGAGTCAGACATCTGGAGGGAGCTCGGAGTAGAGCCGCTGCTCCTTCATGTTGAGGTGGTTCAACATGTGATCAGGATCCTCCTGGTCCAGCTGGTAGGAGGCCCCGGGGCAGAGCCAGAACACACTGGAGGGACTATAGATCTCACCTGGTCTGGGAACAACTCCAGGTCCTCCAGGAGGAGCTGGAGAGTGTTGCTAGCTCCGGATAAGAGGATGGATGATGGATGGATGATGGATGGATGGATGGATGGATGGATGATGGATGATGGATGAATGGATGGATGATGGATGGATGGATGGATGATGGATGGATGATGGATGAATGGATGGATGATGGATGGATGATGGATGGATGGATGGATGGATGGATGATGGATGATGGATGATGGATGGATGATGGATGGATGGATGGATGATGGATGGATGATGGATGAATGGATGGATGATGGATGGATGATGGATGGATGGATGATGGATGGATGGATGGATGGATGATGGATGGATGGATGGATGATGGATGGATGATGGATGATGATGGATGGATGGATGGATGGATGGTGGATGATGGATGGATGGATGGATGATGGATGGATGGATGGATGATGGATGGATGGATGATGGATGATGGATGGATGGATGATGATGATGGATGATGGATGGATGGATGGATGGATGATGGATGGATGGATGGATGATGGATGATGGATGGATGGATGATGGATGGATGGATGATGGATGGATGGATGGATGGATGATGGATGGATGGATGATGGATGGATGGATGGATGGATGATGGATGAATGGATGGATGATGGATGGATGGATGATGGATGATGGATGATGGATGATGGATGGATGGATGGATGGATGGATGATGGATGGATGGATGGATGGATGATGGATGGATGGATGGATGGATGGATGGATGGATGATGGATGATGGATGGATGGATGATGGATGGATGGATGATGGATGGATGGATGGATGGATGGATGGATGATGGATGAATGGATGGATGATGGATGATGGATGGATGATGGATGGATGGATGATGGATGATGGATGGATGGATGATGGATGGATGGATGATGGATGGATGGATGGATGATGGATGGATGGATGATGGATGGATGGATGGATGGATGGATGATGGATGGATGGATGATGGATGGATGATGGATGAATGGATGGATGATGGATGATGGATGATATGGATGGATGGGATGATGGATGGATGGATGATGGATGGATGGATGATGGATGGATGGATGATGGATGGATGGATGGATGGATGGATGATGGATGAATGGATGGATGATGGATGATGGATGGATGATGGATGGATGATGGATGATGGATGGATGGATGATGGATGGATGATGATGATGGATGGATGGATGATGGATGGATGGATGATGGATGGATGGATGGATGGATGGATGATGGATGGATGGATGATGGATGCTAAAGTCAGAGGAATAATGTCAAGTTAAGGCTGTGAAATCATCCAGCCGTCATCACTTTCTTCAGATGAGGCCGACTGACTGAACCAGAGGAAACAGTTTTCACATTTCTCTCTCTGACCACATTTTCTAACACATTTCGTCCACAGACCAGTTTTTGACTTTTGATGTGATCAAACTGAAAACGTTCTCGTCACAGAGACACACAGTGACCTTCAGATGTTTGTTGCGTACATTCGATGAGATGAGGAGACTTTTTGTTTGTGTGACCTAAAAAGCAGCAGCAGACAAACAGCTGCGTGCCAACCAACCTGTCTCCTCTCAACATGAAATATTTTCCTCCTTTTAAATGTTTTACAAGTGGAAAAGGTCCCTGAGGGTCAGAGGGGAATAATTCAGGTCAGACACATCCAGGTCACACCCAGCTGTTAGCTGTTAGCTTACATAACTTCAGGTAGACTCTGTGAATCCGTTTGCTTTCTCATATATAACTTTCCAAACAGCCTCTGATCTGCTCACTTCAGCAGCAAACGGCTGCCTGGCAATGCTCTGATGTCGGAGCTTCCTGTGGGTACTTGAATGCGCCAAAAATGGTCAAAGTTTGAAATGAGCTTGATCTGAATCAAGTGAAGCAGCTGCAGGTGAGAGACGATCACCTGCAGAGACGTGAGGTGAAGTCTGGATCATGATTCAGTGATTTCAGGTGAAACAGCAGCAGAAACTCCTGATGAGACTGAAGACTGAAGACAGACGTGTCTCAGTCTGCTGAGCAGCACCACAGCGTGACGAAGGTCAGATCTGGCTGTAAAGTGCTGACTGTTAAAAACTCTGAGAGATTCCTCACATCACACACAGACACACACACAGACACACACACACACACACACACACACACACAGACACACACACACACACACACACACACACACACACACACACACACACACACACACACACACACAGACAGACAAGGCTGAGGCAGAAAATGTCTGACAGAAACAGATTTAGCTTTTCAGGATACTCAAAGACTCTTTACAAAGCGCAACAACAGCAATAAAAAATAAAAATAAGAGATTTGTTTGTTATTGTTGTACCTTCTTCTTCTCCTGTATCTCACTGTTAAGTCATACCATTGCAGATGAAGTCACATTCTCTGGATGCGCATGGGAGTAGACAGCAGTGATTTCTTGAAGATGTCCTCGAGCGGCTTGTGTCGTTGTAAACCGTGACGTGTGTCAAATATGTAGTTGTGAAACTTGATGCAGACATGCACAATGGAGAGCATCTCCTGCTCGATTTGCACATAGCGCGTTTCTGCATCAGTCAGCGATCTTGATGAGAAGGCAACAGGTTGACTGTCCTGCAGCAGGACAGCTTCAAGTCCACTGCTGCTGCCATCGCTGCATATCTCAACAGGCTTTGCAGGATCAAAATACTTGAGCATTGGAGGGTGTGTGCGCAACTCCCTCAGTCTGTCCAATGCTCGCTGCTGTGCTGGTTGCCATGCAAACTACCTCATTCTTGAGGAGCTGACGCAGTGGAGCATCTTCCTCGCTGAGGTTCAGAATGAACTTTGACAGGTAAGTGACAAAGCCCAAAAAACGGCGGACACCATCTTTGTCTGTTGGTGGCGACATGCACCAAACTGCTTCCACTTTTGCTGGGTCTGGTTTCAGTCCTTCAGCTGTTATCAAGTGTCCCACGTATGGCAATGATGTCTGGCGAATGTGACACTTGTTAAAGTTGAGCCTCAGATTGTAGCTTGTTGCTCTCTGGACAGCTCTGCGCAGGGTGGCATCATGCTCCTCCATCGTGGGGCTGCTATAAGAATATCATCCGTCACGCTGATAGCTCCTGAGATACCCTCAAACATTTCATCCATGATGCGCTGGAAAATTTCCGGGGCACATTTCAGTCCAAATGGGAGTCTCAGCCATCTGCACCTCCCGATCGGAGTGTTGAAGGTTGTGATGAAAGATGATTCTTCATTCAGTTTTATCTGCACAAATCCTGACTTTGGTGATGTAGCCATCTTTCTCCGTCTCATGTAGTTTCTCCACTGTCTCTTCTTTGAGTGCAGCTGGCTGGCGGCAGACAGGATGAACTACACCTTTAGCATTTGGAGCAACTTTGATCTTGTATGTACCTGGTTGGGTTCTGGTGGTGTGTGTCAGTTCCGGGAACTCATCCAGTCCAGCTGGTGCACTCTGTGTTAGAGTAGTGACACCAGTACTACATGACATGTTCTTCCCAGTAGTGTTTTTCAGTGAGTCAACACGAACAATCAGGCCTAAAGCCTCAGCTGTATCACCACTGAGCACATTCTCCTGTGCAATGTCCATGATTTCAAACTCTGCGCTCACTTCACTTCTTGTGTTTGGCCAGAAGATCAACCGCAGCCACCGGCTTCAGCTTGTGGTTGGAACAGGAGCAGAGTCCTGTGCTGGAGCGTTTCAGCTCACCTGTGTGCATGAGTAACTGGTATTTGTCCAGAGTCAATGTGTTGCACTTTGCTCCTGTATCTATTCTGAATTTCACCTCCTGTGACAGAATTTCCAAGGTTACTGTCCATTTGTCCTCTGCAGCATCATCAGTCTGTGTCAGGCTCATGTCCAGAATTACATCATCTGGGGAATCCTGACTTGGCTCGACACTCACTGTACTTATTGCTCACTTACGACACAGCCGCCCAGTGATTTGGCTTGTGACAGCAGGAACGCACTGAGCCTTTAGCTGGGCACTTTCCTTTGTTCGTTTGTAACACGTTGTCTGGATCAGGCTACTCACAGTCCATGAGAATGAGTCTCAAGTCCTTCACAAAGTTATCAAAACTTTCACTTGAACCTTGTTTCCTCTGTTTGAAACGGTGTCTGGCTATCCTTTTATTTTTCCGCGGTCTGATGTAGCTTGCAAACTTATCCAGTACCTTGGTAGGATCCTCTTTTTCACCGTCGGCCCAGTTTAATGTCTTGTAGATTTCTCTGCCTTGCTCGCTGAGCCACGTGCCTAGCCAGCCGGCTTGTTGTTTAGCTGTTAGCTCGGAGAGCGGTCCGTCAAAGACAAACATGACGTGACTCTTGACTCTTGATATAAATCCGGAGCTTCCCAGTCGATCTTGGGGTGTTCAAACTGTGAAGACGCCATAATTGGGTACTTCTTTTTCTTTCTTCTTTTTTTTTTTTTGTTCTTGACAGACTTCTGACACCATGTAAAGTGCTGCACACTGGACTTAGCGGGGAGCCATCTTGTTTATTGCTGACAATCTTTGTGCAGAGCTACGGGTACTCAGCAGGGACACAGACTGCAGCTAGAAAGGCAAAGCACTATATGAACTAGCGCGTTTCAACACAATATGTTACAACCACTACCACCAGTTTCTCCTCCATTGTTTACCAACTGTAAACTGGTTGCCGTGACCACCACAGAAGCCCCGCCTCTCAAATCATCCCATTGACAATCTGGAAATCCATCGGTAAAAAAAGCAACCCAGAGTTTTTCGACTAAGGGAAGTGCAGGGGCCTCAGGGATCAATCACGCCCTTCACTTCCGGCGGTGCCTCCAGGGAATCGCCGCGTTGTTTACAAATACTTTGGGTAGAAAACCAGCAGAGTTTAGCTATATATCACATTTGTCACGTCACTATGTCACTGTGTAGACTAATCTGATGTTTATTAAGTCTATAAACACAATGATTGAACAAATGTTACTATTTCTGTGGGCACGTTTTGTAATTAACATGGTTATCGTAGATTAGCTGGGCTAAACGTTAGCTGTTAACGTTAGCCGTTAGCAGTGTTTGTAATAACCATAGACTGTATATAAATAAAGTAATAACTCAATAAACTGTCGGTGAAAAAAAAAATTTTTTTCCAGCGGATGTCTTAGTTACAACATGATTGAGCTAGCAAAGCAGTTTTGTGTTGCTATGTGTGGTATTTATTCAGCTATAGGAAATCACGATGTCTAGAAAGCATCAGTGGCTGCAGCTGACAGGGACAGTTAGCAAAGCGAACATCAGGACGTCATCTGTTAAAAGCCGCCCGTTGTCAGATACAACATGAAACTACTCCAGTTAGCTCAATCATGTTGTAACTCAGACATCCGTAAGTTTTTTCAACTCGAGGAGTTCAGAGCGTCCTGCAAATACGACAGGCGCCGAGAGAGCAGAAACAGGAGGTGCAGCAACACAACAACAGCAAGCATGAGGACGAAAAAGAACCTGAAGGACCTCCCGACCGACCTCCATTAACAGAATCCATCTCACAGAGACTTGTTGCATCAGTGATGCTGGAAAAACTCTGTGTCAGTCTGTTTGTCCGTCTGCGTGGGAGCGTCTTCAGATGTAAACATATAAACAGTGATGAGTTCACTGATGTCTGTGTTGAATGTAGATGAGTGACTCAGCTGAGAGAGCTGCTGCAGCTGGAGAGTCCAGAGCATCACCATCATCATCATCATCATCATCACCATCATCATCATCATCATCATCATTTCAGTAGGTTCTTCTGTACTTTCACAACAGGTTCGTGTCTCTCAGTGACAGAGAGGAAACGTCTGTGGTCAGTGATGTGAGCTCAGTCACAGATTTGTTCTGTACCTGCAGATTTGCTCTTAGCAGGGCGTCGGTGGCTTAGTGGTAGAGCAGGTGCCCCATGTACAAGGCTGTTGCCAAAGCGGCCCAGGTTCGAGTCCAGCCTGTGGCCCTTTGCTGCATGTCATCCCCCTCTCTCTCTCTCCCCCTCACACTTAACTGTCATGTCCATTGAAGGCAAAAAAAAATCAGCCTCACCAGTTTGTCTCAAACAGTCGAAGCTCCACGACAAATTCATGTGCTCATAACATTTGTATAATCTTTTCTTTGTTCAGCATGTTCAGATCCGTGAGCTCAAACTCAGATCACCTTGGCCGTGCATCGTGTCTGCAGACGTCTGCAGCCTGACCTCAGCTGATGTCTCATCCTCAGAGAGATGACCTCATCCCACCAGGAGTCCGACTTTTATGTGTTACTTGTTTCTCCAACTGTTTGGCCTCAGACGGTCGGCCCACATGTCGTCTCTGTGGTCGGGCAGGGCTGAATATTTTCCGTCTATCTTCATTATGCTGATGACGCCCACGTGTATCTGAGAGTGAAGCCACACACAGAGCTGAAGCTGATTGTATTGGCTCCAGTTTACAGCTACAACTGGTCCCAGTTTGATCCAGTAAAAGACTCTGTCCATGTGTCCCGTCACATCCAGAATCTGGATATCAAAAACTCCCAAATATCTTGTGTTCACATCATTTTATGTTATGTTATGTTATGTTATGTTATGTTATGTTATGTTAACTTTATCTTGTCTTCACATTTCACTGATGCAGTGTAACGCAGAAACATACAATAACAACATTTTCTTCTGGTGACTGAGCAGAAGTTTGTGTCCATACTGTCCATCAGGTGTGTTAAAGACATTTAGATCCTCAGACATGTTTGGACATTGTTAATGGATGGATCCAGGACACAAACACGTCCACTGTCTCCATCATGTCTCACAGGTTTCAGAGAGCAGCAGCAGCAGCAGATGTCCTGTCCTGTGTGTCCATCTCTCAGAGGTTGTAAATGTCTCGTCCCCCTCAGTCCTGTGAACTGAGCTGTCGGTGTTGAGCTGATTAAAGCCGACGGCTCAGATTCAAACCGCACGTTTACACGAAGTGAAGCCTCCTGCAGCTGCAGACGATCAGGACATTTCCGTGTTTGTGTTTGTTTATCGTTTCACCTCCAATCACAGCTGGCTCTCATCACCGCCGGAGGAAGTGCTCAGACCTCAAGTAAGAGTACAAATACTGCAGCGGAGATATACTGAGGTAAAGTCCTGCGTTCAGAACTTAACGGTAAAACAAAACCACTTGTAATATCACATTTCTCACTATGACATGTGACCATTATCAGCTGAGAAACATGTCAAACACATACACTCAGGCAGGTAGCAGTGACGTCTCCACGACCCACGATGACCCCGTCCTCCCTTTCAAACAAGCAGACTCACCTCTGTCTGCAGGAGACCAGAGAGACAGGTGTCTTTAAAAGTCTCTGTGTGCTCAGCTGTCAGTACGTCTGCAGCTTCTCACTGAATCGCTGTGGTTTGAGGTTCTTTCTTTTAACCTTAACCACAGCAACTTTACGTTAATTATGCAACTGTACGTTAAGGAGTTGACGTCATTCGTGTGGCGCTAATTAGTAAATATCATACGAAGCATTCTCTGAAAGAAACATGGTGGACGTACCTTAAGACTCAAAGCTCACACAGATCTGAACACGTGACTCCAGGTGAAAGTCTGGCGTCCCGACCTGCCTCCTTACAGGCGCTCAGGACTGCTTCCTAGTTTACTGCTGTCAGCACATCGGTCACATGATATGTGGATATGTACGACTTTGGGTGCATTACTTTCTGTTGGAAAACATTCGAGCCTGATCCTGGTG
Organism: Epinephelus cyanopodus; assembly: GCA_026686955.1. NCBI lineage: Eukaryota > Metazoa > Chordata > Actinopteri > Perciformes > Serranidae > Epinephelus > Epinephelus cyanopodus. The sequence goes on along the minus strand of CM048923.1, from coordinate 1,199,867 downwards.
CAGGGTGGACTAAACCATTTTTGCCTTTATGGGTGAGAAGGGCCTCAGAGAGCCGCCTCTATTTTTATACAAAGTCCGGTCTTTAAACAAATTTATTCAGCCAAGTTTAATTTATTTATGACACTATTCATTTAGAAAAAAATCAAAGAAACCAAATGTTTTATTCTCTGCTTTTTGAGGGCCCTGGATAATCAGTCCCCTTCTCCCCCCTCCACAACACCCCTGTCAGTATCGTCATATCTGATCCACCGAAATGAAAATAGTTAAAGCTGTTCATCTTTAATCTTTCACCAGCTAAAACCTAAACAATCTGATCAGGTGACTGTATTATCGTCACGTGCTGATGTCGCCCTCCTGTCCTCAAAACACCTGAAGAACAGAAAGTATGTTGTCCATGTTGTTTCTGTCCTCAGTGAGCGCAGTAATATTTCAGTCATCTGTAACTGAGACGTATAAAAACATGTCTTTCAACCAGCCGTACCTCAGTCTGATCCTTCAGATGTTTCAGTGGTTTAGATCTGCAGCTCAGTTTCTGTGATGTTGGAGGTCAGAACCAGAGCCAGAGAGCAGGAGACTCGTCCCACAGGAAGTCTGTTGAAGCCATCAGATCTCAGCTGGAGTCTGTTTCTGACTGAATGAGACTCTGTCTGATTCTGTAGGACGGCAGCTGATCAGCGGAACGCTCACCTGGTACGTCCCAGTATGTCTCAGTCTGAGTGACTAAAATGGACAAACATTAATTTGTTTTGACCATCAGAGGTGAAAGCTGCAGTGTGTGATGTGACCAGCAGGGGCGCTATAGAGACAAACATGAACTGGCTCAGTGTTCAGACATGAAACTGTTTATTAGACGATGTTATTTTACAGAACATATAAAAGAGATGTGCACAATCAGTAGCATCAGTGGTGTGTGTGTGTGTGTGTGTGTGTGTGTGTGTGTGTGTGTGTGTGTGTCAGGGTGAGTGGAGGATAGTGGAGATGCTGCATGCTGAAGGAAAGAAAAAAAACAAGTCAAACCAAAGCAACATGTGGGAGCTGCAGGAGACGGAGGCGGACTGAACAACTCCGTTGTGTAGGCTCATCAGCTCAGGTGAGTCCAGGTGAACCTGCTTCCTAACGATGTGCACAGCTGGCCCCACTATCTGCAAGAGGTGGAGGAGCAGAGACACAGGAGGAGCAGAGCAGAGACAGTGGAGGAGCAGAGACAGTGGAGGAGCAGAGACACAGGAGGAGCAGAGCAGAGACAGTGGAGGAGCAGAGACAGTGGAGGAGCAGAGCAGAGACAGTGGAGGAGCAGAGACACAGGAGGAGCAGAGCAGAGACAGTGGAGGAGCAGAGACAGTGGAGGAGCAGAGACAGTGGAGGAGAGACACAGGAGGAGCAGAGCAGAGACAGTGGAGGAGCAGAGACACAGGAGGAGCAGAGCAGAGACAGTGGAGGAGCAGAGACAGTGGAGGAGCAGAGATACAGGAGGAGCAGAGCAGAGACAGTGGAGAGCAGAGACAGTGGAGGAGCAGAGATACAGGAGGAGCAGAGCAGAGACAGTGGAGCAGCAGAGACACAGGAATAAAACATTGAACATGTCTGACTTCATGAACTCTACTGGGAGCTTTAAATCAAAGTGTTTAATGTATGGTGGCTCTGTGAGGACAATTCACAGCATCAGGCTGGATCAGTGTCTTTCTCTGTTTGTTGTTTGTTGGGTGGAGTTTATTTATGTCTCTGACATATGATACTGATGCATTTATGGATGATAATAATCTGTACTGACTTGCTGTGTTTGTTTTAATAGAAGAATGTCACATTTCTTTCTTTTTTCATTTTTGTTAATTTCTGTCTCTTTTTGCATTTTTCTTTTCTTTCATTTTCTTTCCTTCCCTCCTTCCTTTCTGTGTTCCTTCATTTTCTGTCTCATTATTTCTCTTCTTCTGTTTTTACCTTTATCTGAGTCTTTTTTTCTTCTTTCATTCTCTCAGCTTACAGTTATGATCTTTCAGTATTTTAACTTGTTGAACTAAACTTTAATCAGACGTTTTTATTATATCATTTATGTAAATGAAGGTGATCGTTTTTTCTTGGTGTCTGATATCTCGCCCCTCCTCCTCTTCCTCCTCCTCCTCCTCCTCCTCTGCTTTATAAGTCTGTCCCCTCCTGGAGTCTGGAGGGACTGGGGGCTGCGGAGAAGGAAGAAGAAGAAGAAGAAGAAGACGAAGAAAACAACAGAAACAACTCAGAGTAAAGCAAGAGAAGAAGAAGAGTGAGGATCTGTAGTCCGGTTGAAGATGAGGGTGTGTGTCCTGGTCCTGGGTCTGTCCCTGCTCCTCACCGTCTGTGTGGCCCGGTCTCCGTTCCAGGCGGTCCTGCAGCACAGCCGGATAAGAGGCCGGCAGCAGGGGTGAGTCGATCCGAACCGAACCGAGCCGAACCCACACAGACAGTCTGCACACACACAGAGTTTGTGCAGGGAGACACACTGCTGTGTGCGCTTCACTGTAGCATGCTGTAATAATCACGTCATGATCAGCTGTGACTTTATTTATCAGAAATATTTTATTATCTGTTTCAGTCGATCTGATGTGAAGCACAGAGACTATAAGAAGTAAGAATTAGAGCGTAAAATAGAAGTGTGAAAATATAAAGTATTGAAATACAACATAAATATAACTGTGCAATATGTTTAACACTAAGATATTATGAATACATGTGTTGACTGTGCTCAGCCTGTCAGTGTGAAACATTTACTAACATGTGCGACATTAATCTGTATAAAGTGTTTCATTGAGAAACATAAAATATGTGTTATGCTATAATCATCTATGGAATAAAAACAACAAACATAAGAAATATGTAGTTATTTGCATTATATGTTGAATAAATATTGACATTCAACAGGTGTTGGTGAGTGTAGGCAACTGTAGAGTATTGCACAGCTGAATTATTACAATTCATTTCCTTCAGTGTCTCCATATTATAATGATATAATGATTTACCTCTGTAGTGTCTGTGGTTCTGCTCGCTGGCTGTAGAGTGACTTTATGCTCACTGATCATCATTTATAATCATAATTTTCTGTTAAAAGTCATCGTGATAAACTGATAATGAGATTGTGTTAGATTTTTTCAGATTAAAGTTCTGTAAACATGAAAAGTTGTGATGAACTTTGAATCTGATCATTTCCAGAGAGACGAGGTCGACGCACCAGACTGAGGTGCTTCTGAATGAATCAGCTGTTTCTGTGGCTTTGATATTACACTTATACTAATAATGACGTATTGTGTGTATGAAGTGCGAGTGTTTGTTGTGTCCTGCAGGATGTTGTAAGTATATCTGTCCCACCTTAAAACTGAAGTTAAACTCAGATTAAGGTGGAATGAGTCGATTCAGTGGTTAATAAGCAACATTAAAACATTTTGTTCTCTTAAATGCAGATTTAGAAGTTTGGAGGTGAAAACAGATGAAGGTGTGAGGTTGTAATTATGATATGAACTTTGAATCTGGAACATAATCTGGTCGTGTGATCACTGTCAACTCGTTTAATGTGTTGCTTCGGCCGTGTCTCAGTGTGTTCTTAAAGGAACAGGCTGGTTGCACAAAACTCCTTAAGTGTGACACACACAGAGTTACAGAGACACTTGGAGAGTTGAGTCTGACTCCAGATGGAGCAAATCATTAGTTGACTTCTAAACAATTTATGATGCAAAATACTTCTTCACTTTTCTTACTTACTTTACTTTAAGTTTCTGTCCTCGGTTTAACCAACTTTAAGCCATTCCTTAAGTATAAGACCAAGATAAGGAGAAAACCTTAACTCCTTAACTTAGTATCTTAAGGAAACCTTAAGGAGAAGACTTAAGAATGTTTTCTGCAACTGATTTTATTTCAAGGAACCTTAACTCAGAATTTAAGGAAAATCTTAACCTAAGGTGCTTTGAGTAACTGGCCCCAGAATCCCTTATCAGTCCACCTTGAAACCCCTTAAATCTTTGGTTAGGTTAAAGTGGAATCGTCCAAACCTTTATTTAAGACTCTGGAAATCAGCTGAAGGACACGAGCATGAACAAAGACATAAAACCAACCAATGAGCAAACACAAAATCAGTTCAACAGTTCAGCAACATGAAAACAGTTAAAACAGAAATAAATCACATAAAACAACAAAAGTGTCAAAAGAGCTCAAAGTTAAACAGAAGATGATAACACGCTGTGGAGCACAGAGTTAGAACATTTAAAACGAGATCTGAAATCAGGCGTTTAAACATTCGTAGCAGCGTCAGTGAGTTAAGGTCTCTGCAGATTATTTCATGTTTCATGTTCACTGGAGTTCAGTAGAGATGATGTGAGTTAAACTAGTCATCTTCAGATTTAAACTCATCGACATGAAAGAGTTAACAGGAAGTTTAACTCAGCTGAATGTGAAGCTGTTCCATTAACGACTCACCTGTGTTATAAATCTGAAACTCTGCAGTTTGTTTCTGATCCTGTGAGTCGACCGTCTCCACATTCAGAGAGTTTCAGAGGTAATATGAGATATACGTTGGTCCTGCAGCAGCTGCAGACTTGGTCGTGGAAAACCTGAAAAAGTCCTGGAATTTTGTTGCGTGTAATGAAACTGTGACAGTAATCCTGCAGGAACAACCTTCAACATAACGACAGATACATTAATGTGAAGCTGTCAACGTAACGTAACTCTGATATGATGCGACGTTTGCTAGTGTCTTCATTTCCTCTGTGTGTGCCAGCGAGCTGAAAACACAAAGACAGGCAAGTAGGGCAAGAATAAAAATACAGCGGGTCCTGTAAAAGTCATGGAAAATATCATCTATGACTGTGTGTGGGAACCCTGGACTTTACTCTGTCATCACTTTGATTCTCTGAGCCCTTGAACCTGTCACATTGAGTTTAAGGAGGAATCTAAAGTCTGAATCCTTTAACAGAATCTTTCCATGACTTGATTCCAGGCTGATATTCCAGGCTGCTGTGTGTTTAGATTATTAATAAAGACATGACGTCTGTGTCTTTCTGTCTCTGATCCTGTGTCTGCGTCTCTTTTCTCTTTCAGACCGAATGTTTGTGCCATGCAGCAGCAGAAAGGCACCGACAAGAAATACTTCACCAACTGCAAACAGTGGTACCATCGCAAGATCTGCGGGAAGCCCACGTGAGTCTGAGCCGAGCGTCCGTCACAGCAGAACAACATCACGTGTCGTGACGCCTCAGTTTGAATCCATTTTAGGGAGTCAAATGTCTCAAAGTGTTTTTGCTCTTCCTGTGATTGGTGTTGTGCCGACCGTTTGTTCTCAGTGAGTCTGAAAGTGTTTCTCCTGACTTGACTTTGGTCCTGCTGGACAGACTGAGTTTATGTTTAGTGGACGGAGGAATGTCCCTCTCCGGAGGTGTCCTCACCTCTTATATAACCTCTGAAGAAGAAAAGAACCATCAGTGTCAGTTTACCTCCCAGTCCCGAGATCTGCTGCAGGGTTCATTTAAAGGACACGTCCAACAGTTTGACTTTTTTGTCCATGTCTCTGTTGTCCATAAACTGAAGCAGAACGTCTTGTCTCAGTGTGCAGAGACGCAGCTCAGAGCGAACACAGAGCCTCATCGTACAGAGCAGCACAGCACAACTGTTATCCCTAGTTTAGACTGTCGCAGTGGTTGTTTTTCACGGCCAGCGGCCATATTGCACAGGTAAACGTACGTACGCCCATCTGTGCATCCATGTGAGGTTTGGTCAGGTACGTTGTTGGTGGACTGATATTTTGAGGCAGCAGAAAAACACTGATTCACTGACCAACAAAATCTGGTCCAAAGTCAGAATAGTTTTATTTTCACTGATACTTAAAGAGCACATGATTCAGATAGTGAGAGGCTCCAACCTCAGCACTGATGTTCTGTAAAATGTGAACGTAGCAGAGAGCTGAGCAGAGCTGCATAGAGACGCTGTGCACATGTAAACACGAGGAGCAGCCTGACACTGTGTCCTAACTGGATGCAACATGAGTGAGCGTCAGCAACATAATCAGTTTGATTGCACTGTTTTCTGTTGGACTGTCCGAACTGCAGGTGTGCGCTGCATCACAGTGTGACATGGCGTTTGAGTTTTGAACTTTTGTGCAATGTCCCATTTCTATTTTTATTCTGTAGCTTGTGTTGGAAGTGCTGCATTGGACAAGGAACAGCTGATTCACAAGGTATAAATGAGGAATTACCGACAGGACACCTCCTTATTTTACAAAAACTTAAGTTCAGTCAGAACCACTTTAGTCAAAGAAAACTTTATTTCCATTTGCATATTTGGTGGTTCTGTTCTGGGGCCTCTCTGCCCCTCCATGCGCCTACATGGAAAGCCTGAGGCAGAGAGAGCAGCAGCAAAGACTCCTGGGAACAGAACAGATCAGAAATGACTCTGATAAGTCAGACACAGCATGAAAAGGAGGAGCTGGGTGGAGGCAGGTTGCAGAGCAGTTTAAATAGGACGCCCTGAATGAGATCTGCCAATTGGTTGCACAAAAAGGAACCATGTGATCTATCAGCTGATCCACCAGATGATGTAGCCGGCATGTGAGCTGAGCTCGACATCGTGAATGTGACATGAGATGATCCCTGATGTGATACAGAGGAGGGACCGTGTACGTCTTACAGCTTGTGTGTCCTGTGGTGTTCAGAGGGTCGCTGAGTAACACTGTGTTCACACCAAATGTGATGCAAATGTTCGTGTCACGTTACTCACTCGAGTTTGAACGCTGGAATATTTTGTGGTGACTCGCTTCATATGTGTGAATGATACGCACGTGAAATAGCTGAATCAATGAATGAACTTCCACCATTACGTCCTCGGCATCATATGTTACAGTACGTCCTCGGCATCATATGTTACAGTACGTCCTCGGCATCATATTTACCAGAGGAGCTCAAAGCTCATCGACTGTCGCGGTGCTAACTGGTTGCTGAAGTTCAGATTTTTCAGCTTCAGCAAAGAAGCGTATGAGGTGAAATCGCACTACTCACTTCATTTGCGTATTTCGCGTCATTTGTGTCGCGTTCTGCGCGTCGCCCAGCAGGAATTCACCTCTAATAGTGTCTTTACATTAAAGGCTCATTTATGCTCAACGTTAAATACAGATCCAGATACAGACGGAGCTTTCTGTCCGTGCTCTGCGTTCATTTCGTCCGCATTTCTGCATGTTTCCATAAAGCTTACGGAAACGGGCCAAACGGAGCAGTACCAGCGGGAGCCGTGGGGGCAGTGTTGCTGTCACTACCTGATACGTAGCTCTAGTGAGACACGAAGAAGAAATAACAATTCAGTTTGTCTCATCGGCAGTACTAGAGAAAAGAATTCTCCGTCCTCCAGTCGCGATGTATTTAACGGCCTCACCGACCACCGCCTCCTACACGCTGCCTCTGTTTTTCTCTTTTATGCAAGAGGTACATTATCAATATCTCCTCCACAGTCGCCATGTTTGTCTTTGAGTTTGTTGTTGTCATAAACTTTTGACGCTGGGCTGCCCCCTGGTGGATATATTGGTTAACATCCATGCCAACGTAAAGGGCGCATGGAAGTATGTGGGCAGCGACAGGAACAATGTTTGAAACAGACGTACATTTTCGTACGTAAAGGGAGCATAAATGAGCCTGAATGCGCATAAATGAGCCTCTAACTTAACTTACAGTTCATGCAAATTGTTTTAAGAGCTACCAGTGTGAACTCACGCTCTGCTGATAGTTTTACTGCTGATACTCAAACCACTTGTAGTGCAGATACTCGTACTTCAATATAGTCTTGAGTGCAGCACTGACTGAAGTGGACTCTGATGCTTCAGACTGCAGAAACAAAGAGACTCAGTCAGACTGAAGGAAACACACACACACGCACACACACACACACACACACACACACACACATTATTAATGAGGCTCTGGCAGCAGTGGACCAGCTGTGTCACAGATTTCACTCTGCAGGAGCAGAGCAGGATTACTGAGTCTGTGCTGCAGTAAAATGTTCCTCTTGTAAATGTGATAATCACCTGAACTCTTCAGTCGGCTCTCACAGTCTCGTTCCTCACAGACGCTCCTGTCGACGAGCGTGAACGAGCTGTTGAGTAAATCGTCTCCATGCAGAGCTGTCGACAGGACACACTAAAAGACAGGGGACGTTTTTAGTCCAGAGGACAGAAACAGACTGTTGACAATAGTTTTATTAAAGGAACAGTTCAACATGAAGGAAAAACCAGTCTGATGTCTGCACGCTAAATATGAAGCTACAGCCTGGTTAGCTTAGCTTAGCATAAGGACTGGAAAGGGGGGGCAGTTAGCTTAGCTTAGCTTAGCTTAGCTTAGCTTAACATAACCAATGGAAACAAAGTGAACCAATAGCTTATCTTAGCATAAACACTTAAAACGGGGACTGAAAACAGGGGAACAGCTACCTTAACTTAGCATGAGGTCTAGAAATAGGGGGATATCAATTATCTCATTTTAGCGTAAACACTGGAAACAGAAGAAAAAAAGGAAAATGGGAGAAGTTAGCTCATGTTAGCATAAACACTTGAACAAGGTAGAACAGTTTGCTTATCATAAAGACTGTAAACAGCGTGAACAGCTGGTCGGTCTCTATCCACTCATAAAGCTCCAGCTGATAAACATGTTTTTTGTGTTTTGTTTCCAAAGAAAAACTGAAGTGCAAAAAATGTCATTTTCAGTAAATAGTGTTTCCAAATAGTGTGACACAAAGGATATGTGTCATTTGGAAAGTGACAGAGACATTTCCCCAGTAAAGTAATCGTAGAGACACGAGAGTGAAATCCACCTGGTCATGTGACTGACAGAGAGGAGCAGCAGGAGCATGAGGAGCAGGAGCATGAGGAGCAGGAGCATTTACCTGAGTGTTGTGTTGTGTTTACTCTTCCTTTAAAACATCCAGATGTTGATCTCCATGACATCAGTTACAATGAATTCATGAGAAAAACTGTTTTCAAACTTTCACACAGCTCCTGCAGGAGAGTCCAAGTCTCTTTCATCCAGTCAGACATGCAGTGCTTTACAAACACATGATGATCTTTACACTGAAACCTTTTGTTTTACACCTGAACAGAAAGTAAAACTGATCTCTGCTCCCTTCACAGCCAGACTGCATTAATAAAACCAGTGATTTAACAGCAGTGAACTCAGGAGCTGCTGGTCGACTGCTGCCTCCATCAGTTAGTGTGTTTGTGTCACTGTGTGTCTTTGGTGTTTAAAGGGTTAATTCAGATTCACCAAAGTCACACAAACACACTAACTGATGGAGGCAGCAGTCGACCAGCAGCTCCTCAGTTCACTGCTGTTAAATCACTGGTTTTATTAATACAGTCTGGCTGTGAGGAGAGAGAGACCAGTTTTACTCTCTGTTCAGTTCCCCATCAGAGGTCTGTCTGTTCAGGTACTGAACACACAACTGGATGAGTGAGGCTGGGATTAAACTGCAAGAGTTGTGTACGTACAGAAACCTGGATAGACGTCAGTTTAGAAACCTGAACAAATGGGTTTGATTTCCTTGAAAAATGTGCAAAAAATTCAACGAGTGAATAAAAAACATGATAAGAAAAATAAATATTTTGGAATTACCAAAAACTAGAAAAAAAATGTCCAGATGTCTTTTTAGGTGCATTAACTGAAAAGTGATGTTTTAAAAGTCTCCACCTTCTGTCCTCACTAGTCACCAACACCCGCCCTCGTATGAAATGATTTCAGAGCTGACCTCTGGTTTTTGGTTTCCGTGGAAACAGCTGTCTCAGCATTTTAACTGACAGTAACAGTTCAAGTGATTCATCCGTCGTTATGATCCGACTAAGCGACAGATTTATGAAGCTGGTCCTGGGTCAGTTCAGTTCAGGTGCTGCAGGGTCTGATAGCCGCTCCGCTCTGTGTGTGTGTGTGTGTGTGTGTGTGTGATCAATATATTGATCTATAGATGAGCTCACAGTGCGTCGCTGATCAGTAACAGATGAAAACTGTTTCAGTGAATGAACAGACGTCTGAGGCAGCTTCTCTTCTTCTTCTCTTCATGCTCCAGTCAGACTGTAAATGTGCATCAGTCTGTATATTTGTTCACATATTTCTGTGTGTGTGTTTGTGAAAGTGTGTCTGAGGCTGTGAAGGACTCTCAGTGCGTCGGCAGGATGTTGAACGCAGCTTTTAAACTTTTCCCACAAACAGATTCTTTCAGCTCGGATCAGGAAACGGAGGGAAAAGAGGAAGTGAGAGTTTCTGTTTGTAGGAAGTGAAGCTTCACACACACACACACACACACACACACACACACACACAGCGTCAGTGTGTGGAAACACTCGGCTCTTATCTGTGACGGGGTAATTACATTTACACTCGTGTCTTTGTGTTTCTGTGGAGGAGGATCAGCAGGTCAGAGGTCAGCAGAAGGAGGACTCATAACTCACTGACCCCCCCCAGACCCGACTCCCCCCGTCTCCCCCCGAGACCTCCCCCCTCCTCCCTCTGTCTGCAGAGGTCTTCAACAACACACCACACTGTGTCTCCAACTCCGACCAACAATCTGTTCATTCACTACCTGGCAGACGGACATTTACTCACATACAGTACTTGATCTGAGGTTTTTGTGCTTCAGGGTTTGCTCCTCCTCCTCCTCCTCCTCTGCATCTCAGAGAGAGAGATATTTTACCGCACTACATTCATCAGAGAGCTTTAGTTACTTTACAGAATCAGATTATTGATATAGAATATAATCAATAAATACATGATGATGTGTTATTACAATATAAAGTCATTAAAATGAGCTCCACCTTCAGCAGCTGCAACATTAAAACCTCTTGCACTCCAGCCTCATGTTGTAGCTACAACGCCTAAAATGACATACCCAAATTAAAATGACTGTAGCCTCTGAACCGCTCTGACTACATGTATGAGGTCTTGCCAGAAAGAAAACTCTGAAGTTTCTTGTGAAAGTGTCAGAAACACTCTCGGTGATACAGACTATCAATGAACACTTGTTTCAAATTTGAAGAAGACTGCTCAAAGTGTGACCATCCTACAGTGTTTTTACCATGAAAAGATCCAGACGGAGCTTCAAATGACAAGTCGCTCACTCTGCTTCAAAACAGCACTATCAGTGATCAAACAACACTCAGCCAGCTTCAAACATTGTACCTTATTGTAATCAGGTGTGATTATGATAGCTGTGTTGTTTGTGACAGAAACACCATAAAATATCACCAAATAAATAAATTAAATAAACAGCTAAGTCCCCACTTGCAGCTACGCTTAAGATCGCGAGTAATCCTTTAACTTTTCCCGTCGAAAAACATCATGACATGACTTGTCACCACTCATCGCGATTTTGGACTTTGTGTGTTTAGGCTGCTCTGGTGCCAGATACATAATAAATAAAAGAAAAACGATGTTATTTTTGAAAAGTCGAGAGCTTCCTGGTTAGTCGGCTCAGTCTCTTTCTGGTCTGCCACACAGCCGGGCGAGGAAACACCAAAACTAAGAGTCCATTGAGGTTTATTTATTCCAGTGCAGGCCGTCCAGTCTCCACCACCGTCCTCCTCCCCGTACCTGTCAAGTTTTGGATTTGAAATTAAGGGAAATTTTCTGGCGCCCGCCGCGAGCCGTCCCACCACCCCAACCAAGCTCCAGTGTCCCTTACATTTTGAGACAGGTGTACAGGAAATCTAAAATAACCACTTGTCAACCAGACCCGCTGTCGACACTAACCTCGCGACAACTGCCACCCAGGCTACTGCAGGTGGCAGTTGTCGCGCGGCTAGTGACAGAGCTCAGTTTGGAGAGGCAGAGGAATGTTTGTTTGTTTTTGAATTATATTATAATACAGGAGATTTATGGGAAAATACTAATATGGGAGGGCGGCGGGAAAGAGGGGTAAAATACGGTCGTTTCCCGGCCAAAACGTGAGACTTCATAGCTATGCTCCTCCCTGGTAAACAAAATTTTAAAAAACCCTCCCCAAACAATTCCCTGCTCCTTTGATCCCAGAGGCCACGCCCCTTCACCTGTGAGCAGCAGCACACCTGAACCAAGTTAACTAACAGGTGGCAACAAGACAGAGCAGGGCTGAGAGGGAGACGCTGTGAGACGCACTGACACAAGTTCTTCGGACGTCTGTACTCTGAATACTGAGCGAGCTTCTTCTCGCCAGCTGCTGGTGTGTGCAGCACAAATGTGTTTCGCTCTCCCACGAGACACGACATGCTCACCACAGTGACTACAGGTCAGACACAGGTGCACCGTCACATGATTTGGAAGCCGCCATTTTAAGAAGGAGAAGTTGAGTTATGTTGCTTTAAAGTGATGAACACATTGGTGCATATTATATATTAATCTGCTTCATAGTGCTTTTACTTTGGTGCGTTAAGTATCATTTGATGCTCATACGTCTGTACTTTTACTTGAGTAACTGTTTTGCTTGTAACAAAGTATTTCTGCTCTGTAGTGTCACCACGTTTACTCAGTACTAGTAACAGCTGCTCTGTTTGTGTTTCACTGTCAGTTCCCAGCTGACAGATCCAGATACACTCCTGCAGGTGCAGAGTGAGTCCATCAGCTGTCGCTCCTCATCATCACTCAGCTCCTCTTCCTCTCAGTTTAAATATTATTTATTTAGTTTCTCAACACAAACTTTATCGCTGCTCAGATTCTTTCCCTCAGAGGAGCTGAACTGTTTCCATCAAATCTGAACTATCTGATCAGCTCTTGGACGTGTCTTCACCTCCGTCACGTCCTCCAGCTGGACACACGGGTGGTCTCGTCGTCCAGAGGGCTGAGAGTTCACGGGCAAAGAGCAAAGTGAAGCTGAAGTATTTGTCTTCACAATGCTCAGGTTAGACTAACTACAACTACACTTGATTCAGACGCCTGTGAACAAACTGTACTCAGACCATCTCCTGAGGTGGGTCGTTTCAGAGCTCTGAGTTTTCTGGAGTGGTGCGGTATGCGTGAAAATGCTGAGTCATTGCGAGGAGTCCGCTTGGAGGACTGAAAGGGACCAAGTGGCATCTGTCCACTCAGCCTGTGATTCCAGTTTTAGCCTTACTGAATATGTTTAAAGAGAAAAACATTTTGAATGTAATGAGATGTTGTCAACTCTAAAGGATCAAAACGACTCACGTGACTAAAACTAGTCAACATTCTGTGTGAGGCTAATCTGAAATAGCTGCTGAATGAACACATGCAGCTGGAACTGTGAGAGAAACTGTAAATCCTCAGCAGGAGCTCTGAACTAAACTCAACACAGGTTGAATGTACAGGTGACGTGTTCCATCCAAAGGTCAGCGGAGAAAAACAGTAAAAACGTGTAATTTGGAGTCGTAAAAGCAGAGACCTGTAACTGTGAGACATTTAAATGTGAGGAATGTGAGGGTATAAATCAGACGTCTGGAACACAACGTGTCTTTATTATATTTAATACTGGCTCCCTGTCGCTCCGTCCCTCTGTAACCAACACGCCTCTCCAGGTTTGCTGCCTCAGTCTGGAGCAGCTTTATGTGAAGCTTCAGACGTTTTATTCTCTGCTGGATGTTTCTGGAAGGTTTCCCCCGAGCCGGCTGAATTACTGCGACCTCGCTCTGTTTGTTTTGTCAGAAATCCACGGCGGCCATCTTTGTTTATGTGGAGACCAAACGGGAGTCGAGTTTCCATCTGGTTTGATAATCAGTCCAGTGTGTGTGCCAACACACACACACACACACACACACACACACACACACACACACACACACACACACACACACAGTCAGTAGCTGATCTCCATCTGTTTACATTTTACTGCCGGTGTGATGGAGGCTGCAGGAGCTCTGGACTCTGTGTCTCCAGATGATACATTAGATTTCATTAAAGTCGCTGCTGAAAGACAGAGTGAGACGGAGAGACACTGAGACACAGAGACACTGAGACACAGAGACACAGAGACACTGAGACACTGGGACACTGAGACAGAGACACAGAGACACTGAGACACAGAGACACAGAGACACTGGGACACTGAGACAGAGACACTGAGACACTGAGACACAGAGACACAGAGACACTGGGACACTGAGACACTGAGACACAGAGACACTGAGACACTGGGACACTGAGACAGAGACACTGAGACACTGAGACACAGAGACACAGAGACACTGGGACACTGAGACACTGAGACACTGGGACAAGACAAAATAAGGACCCCAAAGACACAAACCCTGCACACAGTCTGTGTGTCTCCCTCCTCTGTAGCAGAGGTGGTGGGGCCCTCTGTGTCTCTGAGCCCAGGGGCCCATCGTCTCATAATCTGTCCATGGTTAAATGTCCCCTGATGATGCTGCAGTGACATCACTGAAAGACGCTCGCTGCTCCAGTCTGACCTGATCCACCAGGTGAGCTGGGTTTTAAGGGGAGATTACCCAGAACACACCTGTGATTCAATCAGAGCCTGAATACGACCTGTTTACTTCCTGCTCCTTAGTTTGTGTGCAGGGTGAAGTTGGAAATGTCCCGTACGCACCTGAGTCATGTGGCCCGTGGTTTCTGTTGGATATTTGAAAGTTTAAATCTAAAACCTGTGACGTCATGAATGTTGTCACGGTACAAACTGCATCAGTGAACCTTCGATGTGTTCGTCAAGTTTTTATTCACGTCACATGAAAACTAAGTATGAGATGGTCCTGCAGCCTCGGCCTGTCAGGTGTTTCTGCTCACTCTCTCAACTCCTCTGAGAGAAGTCGTGATATTTATATGACTGATGTAGAAAGAGGAGAGACCTGCGGCTCTGTGACGCTTTATTTTGTAGTGCGTAGGAAGTGTGGAGCCCGGCGGAGGCTCCTGGTGCTCCGGTGTTTTTCCTGGCGGTGGTTGTGGGTCCCCCGTCTGCAGATTCTTCTTCTCTCTGAGGAAATGAGCTTTATGAGCCCAGACGGCTGAGCCACATTTATTATGGAAATCTCTACAGGAAGTCACGAAGGGCTCGGCTCGGCCTGCACGCTTCATTACAGCCCACATGTGACCAATCCTCCCCAAACCGCTGGTTCCTGCTCAGAAACTCAGCTCTGTGACAGCAGAGCAGTTTTCCCTCAGTAAACACCTTCAGCAGCGTCCAGCTGTTCGACGCTCTGAACACAGTCTGTGCTCGTGTCTGTCGCTTCAGTTTCCTTTGGTTTAATCGGCAGAAACATTTCGGTCAAACTGTCTTTGTGCACTTTTAATTAAGAACTCAACTCCGACTGTTTCTGTCTTTGTTGTGTGCAGTTACCATGGTTACAGGCATCACAACCACGTGACTCTGCAGTGACACAACTCTCATTAGAAGCTCTCACCTAGCATTAGCATTAGCATTAGCACATCTACCTGTTGATTGTTAGCAGCTGCTCCGCTGACACTGTTCACTGAGCTTCTCCTCTCGAGCTGTTTGCTCACTGAGCATCTGGAGGAAAACTCAGATGTCTGACTGTCGACATGAACCCTGAACTCACCTCTTTTGTTATTTCATATATTTTGGGGCATTTTTTCTTTTATTTGACAGACGACAGTGTAGAAATGTGGGAGCAGTGTGATGTGCATTGTGGTGATGTGGCGAGTGCTGCTCAGCTACCAACACTCTCCTCGCTCGTTGCTTCAGGGAGCAACATTAAAGATGGCCGACCAAAAGTAACAGTTAGCGTTTCTCAAAGTCAGGGATCCTTCCTTGGTTGGACGAGTCCTACCAACAGGCTGACAAGTGTCCCCAGGTGTGTGTCAGTAACCCTCAGGGGATTTTAAGCTCGCTGAGGATCCACACGTGTGTCCTTAACATTCTCTGAATGAAGGACTCAGTTCTTGGTAGAATCTGAAGGATCCTCGACACTGAACAGTCCTTCGGTCGGGTCAACCATCTAAAGATCCGTCCTTGACTTTGAGAAACACTCAGCATGTCGCAGTGAACTACTGCTGCACTCACAGCGGTCGGAAAGCTGAGTGTGGAATGACAGACACCTCTCACCCTCAACGAGTCGCCATCTTTGTGACGCAGCATACTTCTCAACTTCTGACATCAAGGAGCCTGTTAGTTCAACTTGTTTTTGCACAAAGTACCAAAACCGTTGTTTAAATAGAAGCTGTCAGCAGCGTTCAATAATGCGAGTGCCATCGTTAGTTTAGCTTAGCTTGTTTTTGGCAGCTGAAATCATTTCCCTCATAATAATAAACAATAAAATGTGGAGACAATAAAACCTCCACATGATTTATCCTGCTTCATATGAGCAGAGGAAATCTCCACCAGTCGCTAGGCTAATTTATACAATGTAAAATGCCATAGGCTCGTGCTAATAATGTTAGCATGTCTCTAGTAACCCGTGTTTAATGTGTGTTTAATGTGTGTTTTGAATCAGTCAGACTTTGCAGCACTTCACAGAAAGTGTGCGGAGGTGTAAACTGCAGTGACACAGACACGCCACCACACAAGTATGAAGGCTCACAACGGCGTGGGGCCACGTGCGTAGACGATGGTGTAGAGCTGACATACAAGCATAAATCCGCCTTCACTGCGACCAGACACCGACTGTATCTGCTGTTGATGAACTGGAACCATAAATCATCAGATAACTTCAGACACTGAGAAGCTTCTGATTAACGAGCTGCAGGTCAAACACACAAATCAAAGTCTCTATTGGCCACAGGATGGAACTGTTGAACCAATCAGGGGCTTCAGATTGTGCTGATGCGAGCAGCTCTGTGAGGCCGCCATGTTCTCTGTAAATAAACTGTTAAACAGATGATGATAAAACACGATGCTGATCACCGTGCGGCGCTCCATCAGCCTCTGAACGCCGTCTCCCTGTGGACGATGAAATAACGTTTACTGTCATGTAAAGCAGATTATTGTGGGAAGCTCTTTGTTTATGGCCTCATGGAAACAGTCTCGCAGCGTGAGACCTGATTGTGCTCATAACTTTTATTGGCATCATTATACACAGACAGGAATTTATGTGTCTCCTGAAATATTACAGACAGGTTACGAGCTCCTGAGGTGGAAACTGAGAGCTTTATAGATGTGGTTTTTTTACCTGAGGCTGAAATCTGCAGAACGCGTCGCTGTGAGGACACGTCAGAGAGGAAGGAGGCAGGAAGTGGATCCTCATGTGTCCTTGTGTTGTTTCCTGCTGCAGGGTCATCACCTACGAGTGCTGTCCTGGATATGAGAAGATTCCCCGGAGAGAAGGGCTGTCCTGCAGGTATGACCTCTGACCTCTGACCTCTGACACTCAGCACAGCGTCCATAACTCAGAACACTGAGGACGTCTTTGTTATTTCAGGAAGAATAAAGTTACATTAATGTGTTAATATAATGAATGAATGCAGGGTAACTGATTCATAAACATGACAGAGACATGACTGCATGTCTTCAGCTGTAGAGACACAAAGTGATTTTAAATTCTGATGACAGTGTTAATGACAAAATGTGTTACTGATGAATGAATGAACTGATTTCTCCTTAAAAAATACTTTTTTTTAAAAAAAATTCATTTTAAAAACAGGTAGAGGAAATGTATAAATGTAACTTATTAAACCTTTTAAAACCTTTTTTAAAAAAAACCAACTTACAAATGTTATTTATAAAAAAATAACAAGTAAAACCTTTGCTTTTAAAAACTTAATTCATGAAAAAAATAAAACTCTGCTTTTAAAAATGTAATTTAAATTTAAAAAATATAATTTTCACTTATAAAAACATAATTTATAAAAAAAGTAACATAAAAATGTCACTTTTAAAGACTTAATTCATATAAAAAAAATTTTTTTTTAAATCCATTTTAATACACAATTTATATGTAAAAAAAAAAACAAAAAAACTTTACTTTTAAAAACTTAACTTACAAAAGAATTAGCTGTTAAAAATGTAACTTTTGTGAAAACTAAATTGAAACTCTCTGCGCTGCTGTGACTGAACCTTCGTCCCTGAACACAGACACCGATGCATTGTGGGTGTTCTGTGACTGTTGTTGTTGAGACAAACAGGAGGATCACTCTGGTTTATTTTATGTGCTGAGAGTTTGTTGACCATGAGTGTGTGTGTGTGTGTGTGTGTGTGTGTGTGTGTGTGTGTGTGTGTGTGTGTGTGTTTGCAGCTCTGCCTCTGGTGAACATCTACAACACTCTGGGCGTCGTCGGAGCCTCGACCACTCAGATGTACTCTGAACGAGCTCAGCTGAAGGACGAGATTGAAGGGCCGGGAAGCTTCACCTTCTTCGCCCCGAGCAACGTGGCCTGGGCCGCCCTGCCGACAGTCAGTACACCCTCACACACACACACACACACACACACACACGCACACTGTCCTGCTGCCACAAAGACTCACCACAGCACCAAATACGGGTTGTGCACATGTGACAGACGCTTTTAGGAGGTTGTCCTCGCTCCACTGAGATGATAACGGTGTGTCCTCGTGTCTGTCCTCAGTGTGTTGTTGTCTTCCTCACACTGAATGTTTGTTGTTGTTGTTGTTGTATCGCAGGAGATCCTGGACGCTCTGGTGAGCAACGTGAACATCGAGCTGCTGAACGCTCTTCATTACCACATGGTGAACCGCCGGCTGACCTCCAACGAGCTGAGACACGGATCCTCCTTCACCTCCATGTACCAGGAATTCCCCGTCCACATCCACCACTACAGCAACGGGGTCAGTGACACACTGTAACACACACTGTAACACACTGACATGATAACTGACATGTTAGGACACGTTAATCAGAGTCTACACTGATCCAAATATCCAGTAAAGCTCCAGTTACACTGCAGCAGTGACAGTCATCTTCTTGTCCTCCTCAGATTGTGACAGTGAACTGCGCTCGTCTGATCAAACCCGACCAACACGCCACCAACGGCATCGTGCACGTAGTCGACCGCGTCATCACCGCCGTCTCCAACAACGTGCAGACTGTCCTCGACATCGACGACGACCTGGAGACGCTGCGTGTGAGTACCTCTGTCAATAATCCAGAAGCTTTGGGAGATCAGCATTGTTTTATTCACCGAGTTACTTCCTGTATCAGACGGCGATGGCGGCTGCAGGTCTGACCACTGTGTTGGAGAGCGAGGGTCAGTACACGCTCTTCGCTCCCACCAACGAGGCCTTCGAGAAGATTCCTCAGGAGACCCTGAACAGGATCCTGGAGACCCCGTGGCTCTGAAAGGTGACCAGCAGGAGGTGCTCTGATGCTGATTACTGTCTGTGAACAGCATGAACCTGACTGTCTTGTACCTGCCCCCCAGACCTGCTGAACTACCACATCCTGAAGCACATGCAGTGCGCCGAGTCCATCGTGTCGGGGACCGATGGAGACGCTGCAGGGCACCGTGCTGGAGGTCGGCTGTGACGGAGACGAGATGACCCTGAACGGGAAGGCCATCATCACCAAGAAAGACCAGCTGGGAACCAACGGAGTCGTCCATTACATCAACGAGCTGCTCATCCCCGACTCAGGTACTGATGCAGCGAACACTACCATGCTACCAATACAACCAGTACAACCAACACTAGCCGCACTAAAGTGGGATTTACACTTGTGCATCAGCTCTATGCAGAGCCTACGCTGCAGCCTGTCATGACTCATGCTGCTGTGAGCATTTAAACTGGTGTGGTGTCACTCTGCAGTTACACCTCCAGGACACTAGCTGGTGGCAGAGTTTCTATGAAGTGCTGTGAAGTTTAGTCGATTCAAAACACACATTAAACACACAGTAAACACACATCAAACACACATCAAACACACAGTAAACACACAGTAAACACACATCAAACACACATTAAACACACATTAAACACACATTAAACATGGCTTAATAGAGACAGTGTCAAACACAAATCAGCTTCACTATAAGTGGCAGCATTCACAGACAAACACTTGTCTTTATCTGGACACATTTCCCCACAAATACAACATGCTAACATTATTAGCACAAGCCTATGGCATTTTACATTGTATAAATTAGCCTAGCAGCTAGCAGAGATTTGCTCTGTTCATATTTCAGCCAGGATAAATCACACACAGTGTGTGGAGGCTTTATTGTCTTCACTATTTATTGTTTCTTATCTGTGAAATTAAAGTGAATCAAAGCTTTGTTTCCACTGAGGGAAATGTTTCAGCTCACAGAGACACACAGCAGGTCTGTGTCACTGTGACGTGGAGTCACATCTTTGGGGACGTGCACGTCAGGCTGCAGCAGGATTTATACTTCTGCATGGAATTGACACTGTACCTACAGCATAGGCTGACGTGGACCTGATACTGCATCTAATACTGAGAGTGCTGAGAGTGTGTCCAGTGGCTCAGTGGGTGGAGCAGGCGTCCCATGTGTAAGGGCAGTGTCCTCGCCGCAGCAGCCGCCTCTCAAATAAAGACAACAGGAAAACAAATCATCTTTAGAAAAGAAAAGAAAAGAAAAGAAAAGAAGTACAAAATAACAGACCCACTGTCAGCAGCAGAGTTAGCAATGTTAGCAGTAAGATCGTCACGTTGGTTTATCCTTGTGTCTTTATTTCAGCCAAAGTTCTGCTGGAGCTGGCTGAGGGTTCATCTGTTGACATGGCAACCAAGCTGTTTGTGGAGGCGGGGCTTTCTCCTCACCTGACGGGCTCCGAGGCTCTGACCATGCTGGCTCCTCTGGACGAAGCCTTCAAAGGTAACGCCGCTCAGGTCCTCTTTATCCTCAAACAGCAAGCTCTGTGTTTACCTCAGGGTGATGTCATGAGTGACTCATCTGATTTAAAACGTATTCTACATCTTCATCGTGGCGTGAAGTGTTCACCTGTCTGTGTCTCTGTAACAGGACGTGACACGACGATGACGCCTGAGATGACGAAGCTGATGACCAATCACCTTCTGAAGGAGCAGCTGTCCTCGAAGGTCTGTATCACGGTCAGGAGCTGGAGACGATGGGAGGCCTCAAACTGCGAGTGTTCGTCTACAGAAATGTAAGAACTTTAACGTGCTTCCTTCTGCGAGAGAAAATAGGTCCTACATCAAACTTTCACAACAGCGAGGTCTGTGATTATCTTCAGTGACGGGTCATGATTTCTGGAAAGAGACTGATGTTGAGTTTTTCAAATTAATTTTTTGAAAGGCAGACAGTCGATATCTCCAACGCTCAGAACTGTCTCGACTGATGAGCAGCACCACAGGTGAGAGGATGAATATGCAAGTTTGTTTTGGGCGAACTGTCCCTTTAAAGGCTCAGAGGCTCAGCTGTGGATTCACAGAGCAGATCCGATATTTAGTCTGGCTGTGTCGCCTATTGCTGGGCGGATTGGACGGATCGTTTGTCTCCATTGGCCACAAATATTGTCTCTCAGCTTCCAGTGATGATTTCATGAGGTCACTGAGTTTCTGGCTGCGTGTCATTAATAACTTTAACAAACCCAGTTCTTCTGTTTGTGTGACATCAGCGAAGTGACTCAGCTCCGTGAGGTTTTCATATTTTCACTTAATGATGCGTCTGAGAGGAAACATCAAACTTTATTTTAATTTTAAAATCATTTTTCAAACGAAGGACGAGTGCAGGAAATGTGGTGAGGTCCTGTCCCACGCTGCAGCCTCATTACTGCGCCCACATGTGGCGATGATGTCATCCAAACTATCCTGTGGTGATGTGAATCAGAGCGGCCTGCAGACACACGACCAGAACAAATAAAGGTTCTACACGTAGAGGCCGCCGGGGCGGCGTCCAGGCTCCGCACCGAACCATCAGCTGATGTCCAGTTGGGCAACTGGTGTTGCTCTGCTGGTTTCCAGTTGCACAGTTGATGTTGCTCTGCTGGTTTGCAGTTGTTCAGGTGACCCTGCTTTGTTTTTGCCGTCAGTCTGATCTTTCTTGGTCATTTAGAAACTAAATTGTTTCAACGCTCGGCGTCTCAGATGCGTCGCTGTTCTGATTTCCTGATCAGTAACAGGTTGAACAAACTGAGAGCGCCCTCTGCTGGACCTAAAGCTCATCTTAGTTATTGATCGTTGATTTGTCGGAGCCTTTGATAGCTTCCTGTCTCACAGCGATCGCTGTCGTCTCCAGTCGATCTCTCCAGTTCAGTAAATGATGTCAGACAACTGCGGCTCCTCCTGTCGCCCAGGAAACACAACACACATGTGAGCACGTGTACTGAGGGTGTTATTGATGGTGCAGTGATCAGTGTGTGGTGTGAGGTTGTCTCCGGTGGTCTCCACAGTGGCTCCACATGTTTCAGGTCCTGGACCCGTGGGTGGCTCACATTTCTGCTCAGTAATGAACTCTGCAGACCACAAGAAGTTTCCTGCTTCCCACGACTGCTAAATCATTCCAGACACCGGCCGAGTGCGTGTGTGTGTGTGTGTGTGTGTGTGTGTGTGTGTGTGTGTGTGTGTGTGTGTGTGTGTGTGAGAGCTTTGAGAAAATGGCTGTTGACCTGATGTGAGTCCACAGACTGAGTGAAGTGTTTCAGACCATCATCAGCACACACTGAGTATTAATATCAGTAAATATGATGTATCTGTGACATCTGGTGACATCACAGCGTTTTCCACTGAGAGTGAAGAGACGTGTAGCAGAGGAACAAACATGTTTGACACCATATAAGTGATTGTACACACAGTAGAAACATTGTGGAAACATCGTTCTGTAAACTTCGTAGAAATGACGTCACATCTTCAGTCAGCAGAGACTTGTGTCCACCTGCGTCTTCTCACCTCTTCTTCTTCACTCCTCTGTGTTTGTAGAATCTGTGCATTGAGAACGCCTGCATCGCTGCTCACGATAAGACAGGACGCTACGCCACCATGTTCACCATGGACAAAGTGCTCACTCCACCCATGGGGACCGTCATGGACGTCCTGAAGGCAGACGACCGCTTCAGGTGAGTCTCTATACCGCACATCTCAACACGCTCTCATTGCTGAATATGTTGGTGAACTTTACGTCCAAATATGACGCGCTGCATATCCTGCTGTGTCTGTTTTTGGCGTGCAGGGACGCCATGTTAATTTACGCCTCTGAATGCATTGTATCTTTTCAAAATAAACTTCTGTTTTCACAGGAAATGTTTCAGCTTATTAGATGCAGACAGTCTTTTTAAAAATAAACTTAGAACGTTGGTAAAACATAAAATACGGTAAAACTCGTATTTATTTGCGTATGCAACAAAAGCAGATGGTTAAATGTAGAAAACAACATCATGGTTTGGCTCAACATTCACACAGGAAGTGAACACCGGGCTGCAGGGTGAAAGTCCAGGGTGTGTTGGAATCATCCACTTCCCATATGTTGTTACTGCCAGCGTTTCAAACTGATGCCATCCGGCTGTGATATAACCTGACACATCTTTCACAGTGGTATAAAACTCCTGAGAAGTAACGTTGTATGAAATGATTCTGTGCGTCCCGTCCCTCTGTCTCGTCTCAGCTGTGTCCCGCCGCCACATTTTCTTCACTGATTCTCGGTCAAACGTCTCTAAAGACGGATACAAATAAAAAGTTTTCCTCATGGACAAATTTAGACTCAGTGTGAAACTATGACTCAACGTGAAGCATTTATTTTTAGACATGCAACAATTTTGGACAAAAAAAAAACAGACTCAGTGTTTGAAGGCTTTTACTCTGTGAACCTGCGGTTACGTTGCCTGACCAACGTTGTCACCACATGCGGCAAGGGTTGGGGATTGTTTGAATCTTATTGATTCTGAATCTAATTCTGATTCTGCTAATTGATTGTGGTTCAATTGATTCGAATTTTGATTCCAATATGATAAAAAAAATTCAAATGTAGGGATGTTTATCTATAACATATCTATATCTGTCTTTATTTATTTCTGCACGTTAGCGTGGAGGTCTGTGGGGACTGACTTGTTCTTGGAGCCAGCCTCTAGTGGATATTAGATGAACTGCAGGTTTTGGCCCTGGAGGTTTCTGCTTGTAGAAAATGAACCACTGACAGATGATGTTCCTCCTCACCTCTGGTAACCAGCCGTAACCAGCCGTAAACAACAGTGAAGCGCAGTAAACAGATATTTCCCAGCAGCTGCGGGGATCGTCTCCTCTGAACTAAAGACAGAACCCCCAAATGAGTCACAGCTTTGTGTTCAGCTTCTTCCAGGAACTTTAGATTTAATGACAAGCAGTTAGATTAAAATCAGCTCAGTAACACATAATAAAGCTCCCAGCTGTAATTTAATCCTCTAATCTACTGATTACGAGTCAAATTAAACAAGAAAGAATCTTCTGAAGGAAATAAATAAATAAATAAATAGGGTCGGGTTCTCTAAATAGAAGAAGTGATGTCATGTTGCAGTAAATGTGTTGATCGAGACTCTGCCCCTCCGTCTAACAGACTTGTGAGAAACAAACCTCCTTCCTGTTTCAGCCTCCTGGTCGGAGCCATCCAGACCGCGGGGATGACGGAGCTGCTGAACCAGCAGGGGGCGCTCACCTTCTTCGCTCCCACCAACGACGCCTTCAACGCTCTGCCTCAGCAGGAACTCAGCAAGCTGATGCGTGAGTTTAAAACTGCACAACATTTATTACAGTTAAATATCAGAGACCAATAATAACATCATTAACCTCACAGAGATGCAGCCGACCTGAGACAGGACGTCTGCTCCTTATTTGCATAAGATGCATCCAGGCCTATTTCTGCACATCAGGGGAGTGTAGCGTGCAGCGAGCAGCGAGCAGCGTGCAGCGTGCAGCGAGCAGCGAGCAGTGTGCAGCGAGCAGCATGACCTGCCGCCTGAAACTCTAACTTTTGTTTATCCAAAGTGGGGACAGATTCAGCAGCTGCTTGACTCATTTCTCACCTTAGATATTTTCAGAAACACATATGAATAAACTGTTTCCATAATATAACAGAAAGCTTTCAAACAAGCTGCCATGTTGGTCCAGTTTGAAATCCAGGAGCCTGGCTGCCAGACTGCACGCCCAGCAAGCTTCAGATGCTGCTAAGTTGGTGCAACCCCTCGCATTCATAAAACTCCCATGGACGATCTAGTCCATGAAAAAAATGGGAAAAAACAGTGGAGAAAACGGTGTTATTCAGCCAAATGCTCGGCTTCGCGGGCAGTTTCTCCTGGTGGTCAGTCACAGTATTACAGTGAACTCATTTTCCTTACAGACCTGCATTATAAAGACACGTCTGTCAAACTGTGGACACCTCACACTGTGAGCGCGATCAGTTATGACTCTTTATATCCTGAAGTTTTGATCCATGGAGGTTTTATATTTGTTAAACTTTCATTAAGCCGAGAAAAGTGATTTAGAAATCTGTGATGTCTTCACAGTGGAAAGTCTATGAGCCTTCACTGGAGTGAACAGGCGCCATCTTGGCTTTGTGTATCCAGATCTTATTCTGAATGAGGTCATGTTTGTTGTTTTCATCATGCAAATCAAGTTCTGTCCCAGTGTCACTTCTCTGGTGAGGAACTCTCTGGTTACAGGTGTCGCACAGACGCAGGTGTGTGAACGATGCAGCTGGTTGTTTACGTGAACGTGTGGTTAAAAAGGAAGTCTGTCTCCAGCCTGATAAAATAAAAGTGTTTCTGTTCAGTCGCTCTAAAACCGTCCTCAGTGTGGACTGCAGGCGTCTGTACGTGTCCACCTCTGATCTCCTGCTGGAGGTAAATCAGCTGTTGTCCAACCTGAGACGTGAGCGGAGAGTTTCAGCTCCTTCTTTGGTCCAGAACATTGTGTTTATGTGAGTCAGAGCAGAAATATCAGCTTCATATAAACTGTGTGAGCAGCCTCACCGGCGGCCTAATAAAGACATGAAGCCACTGTCAAAGGACGGAGCAGCTGTGGATAAACTTTATCTACATCAACGTGTGAAAAAGGTCAAAAGTTTCTCTCCAACATGAGGGATCACGTTCCAGCCCGTCAGTGCACCAAAATAAAGGCTTTAGTCAGTCTAATTAAATAAACATTAATCACTGATGAACAAAACTCAACAGCTCCTCTGTTTAAAAGCAGATTTATTCTACATATTGTTTTTTTTTATATAATTTTGTTTTTTTCTTTTATTTACTGGTGTGAGGTTTTTTTGTTTTGCTTGTTCTGCAACACAGCACACTTGTATGTTTAAACCTGCTTGTTAATAAAACTGATTCTGATTCATGTTGAAATTCAACTACAACTAAATTTTCGGCCTGAAGTGAAGGAGCTCCATCGTGGTTCAGAGGGAGCTGAGCCAGAAGGCGAAGCTTTTGATTTCCTGGTCCATCTGCGTCCCAACCCTCACCTTACTCTAGTTGCGAAAAGTAACAAGTCAATTCAGGTCTATCAGATGTCAGAATTCAGGATGACAAACCAAAACAAGAGTTTATCTACAATCCGCTGAGACGTAACTCAACGTATCCTCATAGAACAGTTCGTATGTGAATTAGTGCCCCACAAATGACATTACGTTCTTAACATAAAGTTACTGAGGTTCAGGAACAGAAACGTGGTGAGGACGAACCTTAAAATGACTCAAAGTTCACACAGATCTGAAAATGCAACTCCAGAGAAAAGTCTTGTGTATGAACTTGGGTGCATTACTTTTTGTAGGAAAACCTATGAACAGTTTGTGACAACAGCCTGATTAACTACTGATCTCAAGTCAGTGACTCTGTTTCACATGTCTGTCTGTCTGTGTGTCTGTGTGTCTGTGTGTCTCCCAGGTAACCGTGAGGAGCTCTCAGGTGTGCTCAGGCATCACCTGGGGCAGGGCCTGCTGGTCAGCGGAGGCGTTGGATCTCACACCAGAGTCAAACCTCTGCAGGGACAGAAGCTGGGAGCTGGGCGTGGTCGGTCAACAGAAACATTTACTGATCAATAACAGTTATTGATGACTGATTTATTGATCGCAGCTGCTAACAGCTGATCGTCTGTGTGTGTGTGTGTGTTTCAGCGTAACTACACAGTGTACGTCAACAGGGTGCCGGTAGCCGACGCAGACCTGATGGCGACTAACGGAGTCGTTCACGCCATCAACAACATCATCAGACCTCTGGGTGAGTCCTGCTTCAGTACTTCCTGTAGATGTTGCCACGGTGACTGAGCGCTGTGTGAAGTGTTCACGATGATCAGCTGAGTCTGTGCACAGCTTCAGTTTAGTTCAGCACAAGATCACTGCTCTGTTTGACTCTCACTCTCTCTGCCATCAGACTCCACCTGCTCAGCACAGGTGCACACGGCACTACAGTACTGTTAATGTACAGAAACTTTACTCGAGTAAAAGTACTCATCAGCCAAACAGTCAAACCCAATTTATATAATTCAAAGACTGTTCAGGGACTTCAGTCTGCATAAATATTTAAATATACTATTTTTAAAAATGGATATGTTCCTTTTCCCCTCACCAAAACTTAGTGTAACTTTGTAACACTGTTATTTGACCCCTTTATGACAAGATAGTAACATGGTTGGTACCAGTGGGTGTAAACCTAAAGACTCCTGATGAATCATCATGCTGTCTGTCTGTCTGTCTGTCTGTCTGTCGGTCGGTCTGTGTAGCTGCGAAGGTGGACAGAGAACAGGCTGATGGACCTGCAGCTCCTCTCAGATCAGCTGCTTCCTTCAGGGTGAGAAACAAACAGAGATCATTACAAACCAGCAGCTTTAATATTCTGTTCAGTGAGCAAGAAGATAGACATGATGTTTATCACACACTCAGAGGAGGAGCAGAGTATTTATTATTATTAATATTATTGTTTCACCTGTATTAACTGTAGTTTACCGTGTTTTACTGTCGTCTCCATCAGCTGTCACGTTTCAGTGTTTAAACATGAAAATACATTTTACCGTAAAGATTAGAAAATGATTTGCTTCATTCAGAGTCGCTCCATGATTTAATGTTGACGTATATTTGTAATGAGAGCTTCATGTTTCATTCTTCATCAGTAAAATAACCTCTGACCTTCTCTCTGTGTCACAGGCCGACTCCAAGAGCTTCAGGAACGGTGAGTTTTTCGCCTCTAACTTGATGTTTCCTGTCTCTAACTTGATGTTTCCTGTCTCTGACTTGATGTTTCCTGTCTGTGACTTGATGTTTCCTGTCTCTGACTTGATGTTTCCTGTCTCTGACTGACATTTCCTGTCTCTAACTTGATGTTTCCTGTCTCTAACTTGATGTTTCCTGTCTCTGACTTGATGTTTCCTGTCTCTGACTTGATTTTTCCTGTCTCTGACTTGATGTTTCCTGTCTCTGACTGACATTTCCTGTCTCTAACTTGATGTTTCCTGTCTCTGACTTGATGTTTCCTGTCCGCAGACGACCTGTTCCAGAAGGTGGTCAACAGTCGCTCCAGCAGGACGATGAATCAGTGAGACGTCAGCGGAACGTCTGAGGAACCAAAGAACAGAACATGTTTTCCTCTCAAAGGGTCAAAGGTCACAAAGCTGAGATGAAAAATCCCCCTTGAGTCTTTTCACTCTGCAGGAAGTAACGTCACCTTTCACAATAAAAGCACATCAGTGATTCATGAAGGGAACAAAACATTAAAGGCTGTAACATGTGAGACGATAGAAACAGAATGATTAAACTGTGGTTAGTTTGAGTGCAGTGAGACACAGAGATCAAACTAAAGTGGAGTCGATGCTTTCAATGAATTCTGGGAAATGTAGTAGACGTATGAGTGAAGCAGACGAGGCTGGGAGCCGGCACTGATCACTGATCACTGATCAATACGTGAATCAGACAGTATGGGAGGACCTGACGGGGATTTTTCTTCAGTTTGTAGAGAAGAAGATTTTTTTATTTTTTACCGACTCAGCGTTTGATTTTCTTTGTACTGTAAAAACCAGACGTCACTTCTGAAGTCCAAAGTTTGAACCTTCACATGTAAAACTTTTGTAAAGTGTGTTTCTGTTGTTGTTGTTGTTGTTGTTGTTGTTGTTTACTCTGTGTGTCGTTGTCCTGCAGCATGTCGGCAGGTCTGAGCTCAAACAAACAAACAAACAAAGTGACCTGATGGATTTCTGGAGCTTTTTTTTTAAGGATTTTTTTCTTTGTGATTTTTTTTGTAAAATAAAACTGAAAAATGAGCTCTGACAAACACGTTGTGTGTGTGTGTGTGTTCAGAGGTCACAGGGTTCATGTCTCTGCCTGCCTGTAAAAAGGCTGCAGAGCGTCACAGTCGTCATGCCGACTTAAATTATTTGTAAAATCTGTGCACAGTCCTCGCCGTCGCAGAAGGAGGATCAGAGTTATGAAATATTAATGTGGTCCAGGTGAGGTCAACATCAGCCGAGTCCAACAGAAACAGAAGCTTCTTTTTACAGGGTTTAATGTGGAGCTGTGAACGCCTCACTGAGTGAACCTTCAGTTTCCTCACAGGGGAAAAGAAACAGACTGTTACACACACACACACACACACACACATGCAGCCGCTCAGTAAAACATTTTTCTATGAAGCTGAAGTTTGCAGCTGAAACTTTGTTTTATTTTATTTTATTATACTATATAAAACAACAAATGCAAACAATACATAATGAAACCGCCAATACTTTTTGTGTTAGACATTTTTTTAATTAATTTTCCTCTTCATCAATACAGTACAGAGGTAAAACTAAATAACGACATAACAAGAAATAAGAAATAAGAAATTAATTTAAAAAAACATAATAATATAAACGAAAACAATCCAATTGGACAAACACATGAATATCACAGACCCAGTAATGTACGATCCAGCAGATCAGGTCAGAGCAAACTAAAGAGGAACAGACAGTTTTTGGTTTATTAAGGAGACGTGCGGGTGATAAACTGTGAGACCAACAACGTGCTGTTGAAATCAACACACTGTAAAACTTGAGTGAGTGAGTGAGTGAGTGGCCTCAATCAGCAGCAGCATGTTGACAAACAGGCCTGTCTCACCTGACCTGTGGCTAAGCCCCGCCCTCAGACAGGATGAGCCAATCACAGTGCGTGTAGCCGTCCCCACACACTGGAACACTCTCTGCCTGGACGTCCATTTAAATGCATTAGAGACAGATGTGCAGTGTAAGATGGTCAAACGGTGAGCATGAGCTACATGCAGCTCTGACACAAGGTGTCCTGAGAGGCTGGACGACCAGCTGTATTTTTACACTTTAAACCACGTCTCAAGCCAGAAAAGTGTCTCCTTTGGATAAAGTTGTGTGGTAACGTTAGACCACAACATCAACTCAACGTGAATAAGATTAACAATGATGTCTACATCTGTTCTAAGGTAAGTCAACATTGTGTTTGAGGCAACATATTGTCACTTTGCTGGAAAGAAATATAAAGTTATCTTTAACATCTCTAGCTAACGTTAGCTAAAGTTAGCCTAACGTTAGCTCCTAGCTGCGTTGTTCATCATGTCACCTTGTTTGCTGGGAGTCATTAGCCTGTTTTGTTCTAGTTTTGTACTTTGGTGATGGTACATCATTGTTAGCTGTTGTACTGTGACACCTGCCATAGCGCAGCTCACTCAATGTTGATAGTGTGTCCAGGTGAGTGGAGGGGGCGGGGCTTAGCCACAGGTCAGTCAGAGGCCTGGTGTGGTTACCAAGCAGTTCATTTTTATAGAAGGTCTTTGGATGTATAAAACAGGTTGTTGACGACCCACCTGAGCTAATGTTAGTCAGCTGTTTAGATCATGCACATACATATAACCTGCAGAAGACTAATTTATTCAGATTTACCAGCATGGTAAACAACACGAGAAACAAAACAAGTGGTGACTCGCTGCGTCACCTCTGACGCTCCACTCCTGGATTACTCTGTAAGTTCTTCAGTCTGTGAGCGTCCTCAGGTCAGAAGGATCAAGAGTTAATCCTCTCTGGTGTCAGAGTTCAATCAGATGAATGATTCATAACTGATAAATCATCTGGAGCCAAGTTTTAAACAAGTAATATTCATACTCATGTAAATAAACAGTCTGATTGTATTTCCTGATCTTTGCTGTGTGACAGGAATTCTGTCCCATGTATAGGCCTGTTGAGTTCAGTGATATAAGCAAATAACAGCCCGGAGCCACTAATACAAGTTTTACAGTACATGTGACATCTTTCAGAGAATTACAGTTAGAGACACATCTGAGACTGTCAGATTATATTCTTATACTACTTTGCCAACAAGATAAATAAATGAATAAAATTAAAATATCCTGATTACACTGTTTATATGCCGCTCTGAGGAAACAATAAACCATCATCAAGCTTTAATTAACACACTCTCAGAATTCTGCTGAACAAAGTCTATCAACAGAGAAAAGAAAAAGAGGAGTGAAGGTAAGTGTCAGGGTGAGAGCTGAACGTTAGGCAGCGTATGGATATGGACGACGGCGCGGGGCCAGCTGGACAGTGTCTCAGGTTTTGCACCATCAACCTCAGCTGAACATTCTTCTGGAAGACAAACATGGTAAAACATTACAGCTCAGACTGGATCCAGAACTGTACTTGGTTCAAGGATGATGGCTGCTGCTCAGCTGGAACAGATACACTGATTGTTGCTGCAGTGAGGAGCTGAAAGGGAAACAGAGAGCAGAGCTTTAGTTCTGCCACCAACAAGACTGTGAGTCAGAACAGATTCAAACAGCTGATTTGTTTTGTTTACTCTCTGTCTGCAAGAATTAATTTCACCTGTTAAATGAGACTGAATGTAAGTTGACTGTCTTCACCTCGTGCACACTCCTCCAAAGCTCCGAGAGAAAAGCTCCCGACCGCTCAGGACGTCACAACACACTGAAAAGCAAATTTAAACACCACACTTTTTTTTTTGCTCCCATGTGTCACAGCTTTGAGTTCCTGAGTTGAATTCTGCCGACAGTGATTTACCTCCAGCTGTCTGGACACGACCGCTAATGTGACTGTGAGCATGTTAACAAAGAGCTGGTGACAGAGTGGCTGTAATAACTGTGCCAAGGACCCTTGGACGTGTGAACAGTGTCACGTCTCAGCCGTCTGCTTGTGTTCAGATCATCAAAATTAATTTTAATAGCAGGTATAAACTGGCAGGACTCATCTGTGACAAGAACACTTCTTCACAGTGAGGTCGACACTGCAGGAGAACGTTCTCTGTGAGATTCTCCTCAGAACAACAGGTGGAAACAAACAGTCACAAACTTCAGTCAGACTCAAAGAGTTTCAGGTCTGTGTTGAACAGAAGCTCGATTCAGTCAGAAAGAGAAACAGATCAAATGTTGGGAAACATGGTGATAGAAACGTTCTCAGTAAATCAAATGACAGAGTGAAGAGTTGAGTGTGTGAGCTGCAGAGAGAGTTTTATGTTTGTGTGTGTGATCGGAGCCTCCAGCTGCAGAAATCTGAGTGTCTTCCTGATCGTAACTTCAGATTAAATAAATATGTTCACTTTGGTTTTCTGACTTTATTAAATCAGCTCCTTTTATTTTATTAAACTCTTTGATTTCCTGTCCGTCTCCCTGGAACATCTCACTGGTTTGATTTTCTGCTTCAGCTGACACAGAGCACAATTCAGATCTCTGAGGTGTTGACGTTGAGACGAAGAGTGACAGCAGCAGGTAATCCGCCACAGCTGCTGCTCGCCGCACGACACCGGCCGAGACTGAGGAGGAAACACTGACGGACTGACGGCTGAATGATGACTTACAATAAGATCAAAGGTTATTATGGGATGTTTGTCCAATGAAGCCTAAATAAACTGCCTACCGCTACTTTAAATGAGCACAATCAATACATTTCTGTTCTTTTCTTCTTTAATGTGACGACGTCCTGAAATATTTGACTCCAGTGAGAATAGTACAATCAGTCAGCTGTCGGGAGGTTAGAGTTCTGAATTCAGACGTTTCTGCAGAAAAACAAAACCATCAAATCAGATATGTTTAATTACATGTCCTATAAATCTATTCACATTTTATGAACCAAGTATTTATAATTCCCGTTAACGCCCAAAGCAAAAAAAGAAATAAAATCCATTTAAAATCCTCCAGTGACTTGTCACAACAACGATTTGGACCTGAAATCAATAATCATTTATTCTGTGTTGATACTGAAATGTTTATTTATGTGTCCAGTTTACTCTGAATAAATTTTCCCAAAAGTTTTTGAACATGTCTCAAAATGTTTCTGGACTTTATTTCATATTTTAAAGCCCTGAAAAATAGAAATAAACTGTTCAGCATGACAGATGAATATGATTTACAGAACAGGCCTCGCCCTCTTTATTCTTTATATTTCGTCATATTTCATACATTTTAATACTTCAGTCTGTTTTGTATAAACCTGATCATTTTGATCTAATGTAAAGTTCTGAGCTGAGTTGTTCATAAAAGATGAATTATAAATAAAAAAGCAGCGTCTGCAGGAGATCAAAGTTTTAAAAGTGCTAAAAGTTCTGACTTTCAGCAGGAAACATGACCTGTTAACATCATTAAGTTTCAGAATAAAAGTTATGATAAAGCAGAGTTTCTGCAGTGTAGAATATTTTTATCTCCTCAGACAGGAAACACTGAAATAACACACAGAAAGCCAACAGCGCCCCCCAGTGACACAAAGGCAACAGTGACGTGTTGAGAGTCAACATGACGGAGGAAGAAACAGTCAGTTTACACACAGAAGGAAAATAATCCAGACTAAAAGCATTTATTACAAATATATCTAATAATCCCTGAATTATTTCAGAACAGTGTTTTTGTAAATAAAAACATCTTTATTTTATCTCTGTATACAATAATTAATATTTTTAGATATTCATTTTAGGTAGTAAACTTCCATTTATGAGAGACGTGTTGCTTTAATCTGAATGAAATATCTAAACCCTAGAACACAAACATATGTTGTGATATTTTCAAAGGAAAAACGAGAAAAAGAGTTTTAAAAGATGTCTTTTTTCAGTGATGAATGAAGTGTTGTTTAAAATCATCTTGGTGACGTGTGAATTTTATTTATTTATTTATTTATTTATTTATATGTCTGCAAAGTGTTGCAGCAGGGGCGTTTCTGGTCCATATTGACATGATGACTTCACACAGTTGATCCAAAGCTGCTCTGTTGGACTGAGATCTGGTGACTGTGGAGGCCATTGGAGTACAGTGAACTCACTGTCATGTTTGAGATGATGTGAGCTTTGTGACATGGTGCGTTATCCTGCTGGAAGTAGCCATCAGAAGATGGTACACTGTGGTCATAAAGGGATGGACACGGTCTTCCACGACTTCCTGTTGCCTTTCTGTCATCTTGAACCAGTCTGGCCATTCTCCTCTGACCTCTGGCATCAACAAGGCATTTTGGCTCACTGGATATTTGCTCTTTTTGGGACCATCCTCTGTAAACCCTAGAGATGGTTGTGCTGAACATCCCAGTAAATACTCAGAGCAGCCCGTTAGTCACACTGCAGTTTCCTCTGAGCTGGACAATTATTATTATTATTATTATTATTATTATTATTATTATTATTGTATTTTTTTCTGACAATTTCTGACTATTTTGTTGTTAATCTATTTATCTATTTCATTTTGTTTTGTGGACCCAGGAAGTGTAGCTGCTACCTTGGTAGATAGATAGATAGATATACTCATCTACTTATCTCTGTATGAAACAGGAAGTAGGTCCCTTCAGTCTGTCAGATGTCTGATACTGTCGCCTTCAAACTGCAGCATGCATCAACTGTGACGACAGACGAGTCCAGAACAAACTTTATTGTGTAAACTCAAACTTCCACAAATAAAATTATCACCACGTTTTTAAACTTCATCAGGACTCTTCACACAGATAAATCTCACAGCTCCACATCAGTCTTTACTGCTGCAACAAACAAACAAATGGACAAGTGTTGAGACGACGTCCACAAGTCCAACTGTCCAACTGTCTAATCTGCTGATTTGACTCATACTTGTTATTAAGAAGATGAAATATTTCCATCTGTAACATCACTGTAAAATATGCTGTGTGTGTGTGTGTGTGTGTGTAGGTGTGTGTGTGTGTGTGTGTGTGTGTGTGTGTGTGTGTGTGTGTGTGTGTGTGTGTCTCACCTTAGCTGTCTGGGTCTGGACGGGCAGGAAGAGTTTAAACTCTGCTGGGAGCTCGTCCTCAGAGTACGGTCTGTCAGCAAAGAACACTCTCCTTATGCGACAGTTAGCGTTGATCTGAGAGGAGGACAGGTTGGACACGAGCAGCACAGAGAGGACACAGTCTTATAAGTCACTGTGGGGACTCTACAGTCGTCTACGTTGACGAATTAAAAAAAGCAGAGTAAAAGTGAGCGAAGGAGTCATCTTTCTTCAAAAGTACAAGTCCAAGGGGATCAACTCCCAGCACCACAAAAACCAGTGAGAATGACTCTAGAGTCACACTGGTGTCAGTTGGTCTGTCCGTCTCTGTTCACTGACCTGCACACGCAGTGTCTCTGTGTAGTTGGTCCCGTAGACCATCCTGGTGAAGTGCGACAGGTTGAACTGGATCTGGTTCCAGCCCGTGTCCAGTCTCAAGGGCATGGTGCAGGTAAACATGCTCACTCATGTTGTGCTCTGAAAGTTACTCGCCCGAAACTGGCGGCGAACGTTTTTATCATCTAACACCTACAAGTTGTAGAAGATGGAGAGAAAACGTGAGTGACCACGAACCCTCACACACACACACACACACACACACACACACACACACACACACACACACACACACACACACACATCTGCAGCACTGCCTCCACCTGGACTTCGAAGGTGAAGTACTTCTTGAGGTTTTTGATGATCATGACCAGAACAGGCAGTTTGATGCCCAGTGTCTTCTCTGGGTCTGCAGGACATGTTAAATACGTGGTGCTGCCAGGAGTGGAAGAAACAAAAAGCTGAGGGTGAGTAGAGCTGGATGAGCTGAC
This sequence comes from Epinephelus cyanopodus, assembly GCA_026686955.1. Taxonomy (NCBI): domain Eukaryota; kingdom Metazoa; phylum Chordata; class Actinopteri; order Perciformes; family Serranidae; genus Epinephelus; species Epinephelus cyanopodus. The sequence goes on along the minus strand of CM048923.1, from coordinate 1,164,069 downwards.
CTGAGCTGAAGATTCAGTTGAACAAACTCACCTGATGTTTGTCCCTGCGACCTCCAGCACCAGTGAGCAGATGTCCTCGTCTGTGACCCTCTTGATGTGACTGTTCCTCACCTGCCAACACACACACAGACATATTTAATATCATCTCTGCTGAGCAGCGCGACACCATAATAAACATCACAGACATTAGTTCACTGCAGATAAATCCATACTGATGAATACGTCTGCGTAAAAGTTACATGAAACAGACACACACTCTTCTCACACTGTGCAACCTGATAAATTAGTTCAACTCAAAGTGTTTGAGGAAACAGATTGTCTTAAACCATTTAATTTAGTAACTCAAACTATTAAAGCCTAAATATTCTTTGATTTGAGTTCAGGTGAGTCAGTTATTTGTGGTCACAGCAACTTTAAGTTACTAATATTAACTCCATTCAGTTAATAGAACTTAAATAAATAAAGTGTTTTACACTGTTGTATTTCTCTAAACTTAGTGAAAATGTTTTATTAGATTTATCTGAAATAATTTAAACCAACTTTAATTAATCTTTTTACCAAATGTTTCCACTTAAGTTTCATTAACTCAGTTTATTTCCTCTAAAGTAAATTATTACTTTCTAGTTGTGAGAACTTAACTCTGTCGTGGTGACTCAGCTCATTTGAGGAAACTGGTATCTTTAAAACATTCAAGTTTCATTAGCTCAATATGAACACACACATTAAACACAACTCAAAGTATTTATTTAGTCAATGTTGAACACTCAGGACAGAATATGCATCACATCAATATTTAAACATTTAAATCTCAACAGTTTGTGCTTATGGCGGCACAATTAAAATCAAATTTTCTTCTTAACTTACTCTTAAAAAAACATTTTTTCAGTGTTGCCTGGAAGTGAATTATTTCTCACCTTAAACATGATAATTAAATTTAAATTTGACCAGATCTAAACATTTCAACGCATGTGACTTTAAAAACAGTGTGTTGGTGTTTTCTGTGTCCCACACTGTGTCCTGTGGGTACAGTAACTCACACGTGATGAACACAGGATGTGACCTGATTTATGGTTTAGATCTGAAGATTATCGCAGATTGAGTTGTCTAAAATCACACCCAGAAAATCTGGTTTCATAGACTCTTTCCACGGGCTCGTCCCCATGTTCCCCTTTTCCCCTTTTTTGCAGGGTAAAGTGGGGAAAATTTATTTATTTTTATATTAGGGACAGAGCATATTAACGGACATTATACAAAATGTAAATATGCCAGATTATAGCTGAGGCTAATTTCCATCTGTTGACCCTACAGCAGGTTGTTGTTCATAAAAGAAACCATATGAGATAAATACATAGAAGAAACAACCCGGGAAACACAGATACGCTGCTCTTTCCACATTAACATTATCGATCATCATCTGTACGTCGTGGCAACCGAAAGCCTGACCAATGGTCTCTGATGGTTTTATGTTAATGAGGTGAGTGAGTTAGGAAAATAGCAGAAATAACTTTTGTAATTTTTATATATTTTATGGTGTGTGTTGGATTATCTCATAATTTCACCAAAACCCTTCACTTGTTCTGTTGTGTCAAAGCAGCACGAGTGCTGTTACTGTGTGACGGGATCAGACGCGCCGCGCTGCTTCCTGTCTGTCGTCAGTCTGCAGTGAACTGAACGTATTTACTGCACTGCGATTATAAACTGAGAGTTTTAACTTCTGATGTTGATCCAAGTTGATTCAGCATATTAACACTTAATATCATCAGGGGAGATGATTGCAGTAGTTTTCTGTCCAGCACTTTACCTTTAAAGTCAGTGTTGAGAGACTGAGCGAACAGCTAACCCACATTCCTCCTGTGTGTGTGTGTGTGTGTGTGTGTGTGTGTGTGTGTGTGTGTGTGTGTGTTAGCTTTATATGAACTGAATTATTTACATGGTGAGAGTGTTTGTTTGTCTAACATGGATTTGGTTTATTCCTGAATTAATATTTGTGACGTCCCCATATGATATAATTTAATGTGGCAGTACAACTTGTCAACATGCTAACGCACTAGCTAGCTAACTGTCTGCTTATCAACACCTTGATCAGATCAAGTACTCTTCACTTTATTAAGGACACCACATGAAACATGTTGTTAGTTTATGTTCACGTAGAGACTGTAATGTGTGTTTAGATCCAATCTGCATCCAGGCTGGAAAATCAAAGGCCTGCTAATGTTAGCAATGTAGCTAATGTAGCTACCTGATCGCTGACAGGTAGAAACAAACAACGATCCATCATCCTTTTAATAATCTAAACAAAGAACATGTTCTTGTGGCGTCTAAGCTGAAAGTTTCCATATTCTGTTCTGATCCAGGAGTTTATTAACAGACAGCGTCAGCTAGTCTAAAAACTGTCTTTACTTTTGCATAAAATTATTATGTTAATGTCTCCACAAGTTTTAACCAGAGACAATGAGACAAATCCATGTTTGACAGATGAGTTTAACAGTTCCTCATGACGATGAATTATCTTTCAGCACATCAGTTCATGTAACACACACTCCTCTGCTGAGCGTCCAGCAGAGATTGGACACTAAATATTCACATTATAATTAACTGCAGACAAAACCTTTTCTTTACTACACGTACATCATAAACTCATGGATGCACAAAGGAGCCACTGCAACGGGTTCAGAAATATAAATTTTAAAGTGCTTTTTACATTTTAGTTGGCGCTCACACCACCACTGTCTCTTCACAAACACTCATATAATGGAATGATGTCACAGTTTGACACAACACAAATATATATGTTCAGGTCTGAGGCGGACAAATCTGTGTTCAGCAGTGGGTCCTGCAACATGGACAACAGCAACAGTTTTTCTTGTCAGCACACGTTCACACCTCATACAACAGGATCTTTGGATTCAAATGAAATCATTATTGACCAGTAGTGAGATAATGTTATCAGGACGCGCTTTGTACCATTAAAGTTAAACTTTATTAATCAGGTCAGCTGTTAATCTGTTTCTCTGCCTGCTGAAGAGCTCTGTGATTAACAGCAGCCGGCAGCAGGAATCAGTTCAGAAAATATCAGATTTTTTAGTGATAAAGTTCGGCTGAGTGAACTAGTCGCACCACGAATTACTCAGAAGACTAAACACAATTATAACAGTTATGACACTTTGTTCTGAAAGTGACGTCCGTCCAACTACATTATTTCAAATTCTAAATAGACAAATATTTAATGACGCTCAGCGCGACCATTCTTGCTAAGTGTAGGGTTTTATCAAGGATTGGACAGTTTGTTGGACAAGTGCATGATGTGAGTCTGTCCCTCTGTCCTCAGTCTGTCGCTCTGTCCTCAGTCTGTCCCTCTGTCCTCAGTCTGTCCCTCTGTCCTCAGTCTGTCGCTCTGTCCTCAGTCTGTCCCTCTGTCCTCAGTCTGTCCCTCTGTCCTCAATCTGTCCCTCTGTCCTCAGTCTGTCCCTCTGTCCTCAGTCTGTCGCTCTGTCCTCAGTCTGTCCTTCTGTCTTCAGTCTGTCCCTCTGTCCTCAGTCAGTCTCTCTGTCCTCAGTCTGTCCCTCTGTCCTCAGTCTGTCCTTCTGTCTTTAGTCTGTCCCTCTGTCTTCAGTCTGTCGCTCTGTCCACAGTCTGTCGCTCTGTCCTCAGTCTGTCGCTCTGTCCTCAGTCTGTCCTTCTGTCTTCAGTCTGTCCCTCTGTCCTCAGTCTGTCCCTCTGTCCTCAGTCTGTCCTTCTGTCTTCAGTCTGTCCCTCTGTCCTCAGTCTGTCACTCTGTCCTCAGTATGTCCTTCTGTCTTCAGTCTGTCCCTCTGTCCTCAGTCTGTCCCTCTGTCCACAGTCTGTCCCTCTGTCCACAGTCTGTCCCTCTGTCCTCAGTCTGTCCCTCTGTCCACAGTCTGTCACTCTGTCCTCAGTCAGTCCCGGCTAAATTTTATGACACATAATTCTGTCTTTATTTCAGAAGACAAAGGGCTTCACACGGACAGAGGTGTTTCAGGTCAGAGACAAAGACAGGTGATGGTCTCTGTGTGTCCCACACTGCACAGTGTTGGTTCAGAACAGATCTGTTGACACCATGAGCCGAAGGAAAAACTAGAACAGCTGATCAAAGACAGTTGCACCAGGGGGAGACAGAGATCTTTATAAATATATTTAACCTACTAACTGTGAATTCACAGTTACATAATGTGTCGGCTAAACACAATAAAAATGCACATTCTGTGATGCAGACTGATGTTTTTATCTAAATGTGTTTGTTTGTTTCCTTGTTGTTGGTCTGCAAACAGATGAGTGACGTCAGCTGCATATAAAGCTCCTGTTGGATCACACACAGCTAAACGCGTCCTATTATTACCAGTTATGTTGATAAGTCTTTGTGTCTCTTTGTGGACAGTCTTGGTCTGATTAAAGTTCTCCTGCTCTCGTTAATACAAACATCACTCAGTGTTTTACCCTGAAAGATATGATCTGTTATTAAGACGATGAAGTTTCTGACATTTCTTAACGTCTTTCTTTTATTTTATTGAGGGAATTCTTTCTTCACAAACAGAAGTTGATAGTTTCACAACCTTCCCTCCATCTTTATTTGATTGAATTTAACTCATTGTTGAACTTTTTATGAAGAACTCACAAACTGTGAGAATATTACAAAAATATTTGATGTAAAATAAACTGTTTGTTTTTATTCTCCATTCTGACTTTATTTATTATCTGTTCCTCTTTCATCACAGTTTGTTTCCGCCCTTGTGTTTGTTTTACACCTGATGTACTGTGACTTTATCATGAAGCTGAGTTAGCATTTGCACTTTGTTTAGCTCACGTTAGCAGCTTTATCTCTGCTGAGACGCCCAACTTTAATCTGAACTGAGAGAGACAGTGAGCAAGAATCCTGGTGCAGGTGTGAAGTAACACAGGTCTGTGGTGTAGGTGAAAACAAATGTTACAGCTGTCATGATTTATATGTGTGCAGCTAATTAACATTAGCTAGAAAACAAGTGTAAGTCACTGAGGCAAACTGAAGGCAGTACGGCTCACGGTCAAGTCCTGATGTGAGACTGACAGGTCGCATCACAGAGTCCAGACAGAATAATGATCAGAGCCAGACAGTGCAGGCCCCTGAGCTGGAGGGGCCACAGAGAGAGAGAGAGAGGGCCCTCGCAAGTGATCCAAATTACCACCTTGGAAATTTACCTGTGTGCAAAGATACATGATAAAAATTAACACATCAGTTTGTTATTTTGCCACTTTACAAAATAAAAACAGATAAAGTCATGACAGATGTCCAGTGATCAGCAGACGCTCGTCATTCAGCTGCTGATTGATCGATCACTGTAGTTTGCCAAAAACCAAGTGAACACAAACACGTTAACAGATGATGTGAAGTTTAAACCTGCAGAGTGTTGATGATGGAAACATGTTGACATCTTTTATATTGTAATAAAACCTGTTGGTGACACGGTGATGATGTTGCTTCATCCTCTGGATCATCTGCTGCTGGTGTGTGACTTGGTTTCGTGGACGTGACTTTTATTGTGAAAGGGGAAATCAGAGCGCTGAGAGGGCAGAAAGTGTTTGTGTGTCAAAGAGCAAAATAACAAAACACCACTTCATGTTTCATCAGGGAGACTTTCTTCTTTCAGCCCGCGGCCCCCAGCAACACACACACACACACACACACACACACACACACACACACACACACACACAGCCCCGATAGGTCTGATTGATTATTGATCCTGTTTGATTTGTCATGACGACACGATGAAAAGAACAGAACAAAGTTCTCCTGCCAACTGTCACTCCCACTGGTCTTTTTCCACAAAACAGGAAATGTGCTTTTTTTTAAGAGTCTGGAACAGTTTATGTTCCTCAAAACCATCAGAGAACCATCAGAGAACCAACAGAGAACCAACAGAGAACCAACAGTCTCAGCAGGAGGACTGATGAAGAGGAAAAAGGCCTGAAGCTGAGACATTAGACTCTGATTAAAAACACGTGTTTGTGTTTTACTGGAAGACTCAAGTGTTGTTACGAAATCTGCTTTGTTTATAGAGCTGCTCTCACATCACACGTCTCTTACAGACATTGTTTCATATGTTTGAATCTCACGACAGTTTTTACACACATCTCCAGACTTTGTGCTCAGATTTCTGTTTACTATTGCAGTACTATGTGTTTTAGTAAGAACTGTGAAAGTCCTCTCAGTAAGAAGTATAAGAAGAGACTCAAAGCATAAAGCTCCTCTGATCCATCCACAACCAGGAAGTTCCTCACAGCCTCAGCACTGCTGACACTGTTCAACAGGATGTAGCTGTAATATTTGTAATATTTGTCGTCTGGACTCTTTTAATGTCTCTCAGATCAGATGAATCACAGTGGAAAGTCTTTTATTATGAAACATCAGCTGGTTGCTCTTTTATTGTGAAACATTAAACCCAGCTGCTCGGTGACCGACAGTAACCCCGCTGTCCGACACCCGCGTCAACTTCCGCTCACTGAGACCGGAAGTGTGGCCAGCGTGTACCTAACACAATAAAAGCCACAGTTCGTCAGATGAGATATAAACAAATATAAATAAATATACACCTTTTTTTTGTTTTAATGAAACTCGAGTTTAATCATAAAGCGACATATAGGAAAAAAGTTATTTTAATTTATCTAACAGCAGTATAATATTGTGTCAAGTCTGCAGATCTTGCAAAGGTAATGTAAGCTAATAATTATATGAAAACTGTAGTTATGTGGCTAAATTTTAACACATCTTACTTGACAGCATAGCTACTGTTAGCTATCAGCATTAGCTGTGAGGCTAGTTGTCACCATCTCTTTCTTGGCGACATGGATTATTTTTTCTGTGTTTGCCTTTATTGGACAGGACAGTGAAAGGACAAGAGACGTGGGACAACAAGCCTTTTTACAAGAGGAGACCCACCTGTCAGGTGAGCTAGTGGCGCCGCTGCTGTTATTATCTCCTCCTTAGCAACACAGCTACCATCAGATATCAACAGTCGCTGTGTTGCTGTCTGTACTTTCTCTTACTTCTCTACAAAGCTACTATAAGCTACCAGGCTAGATTTTACCATGTTGGCTGGTAATGGAAGATATGTGGGTAGCTTTTACCATGGACACTTTCAGAATGATTTACTCTAGAGTAAATTATTATTATTATTATTGTTATTGTTATTATTATTGTTATTGTTATTATTTACTAGAGTGGCTCAGATTGGACTGTTGGTGAATTCAGAGCTCTGTGCTCTCAAAATGGCGAACACAGGGCGCAGCAGAGCGCTGAGCAGAATCAATGTGTGATTAACTTTGTTAATTCATGTAATGTAAAAATAAAACGCTGTTTCATTTCCAACAACTGTGCTCTGGTTTGTCAGGTTGGGTTTACGAACGCACCCATATATTACTTAAAAACAGAGCTACATTAGCTGTTGACAGTAGCTTCTCTCATGTAGCATCGTAGCTACATTAGCTGTCAACAGCAGGTTATGCATTTAGCTTTTTCCATCACACACTGAGCGACACAGCTACTGTTAGCCATCAGTGGCAGCTAACCGCTACCACCTCGTATGTGACCACACAGCTACATATGTAACTAGCCTTTAGCATCTCTTCACTAGCTACAAAGCTGCCATAAGCTGTGCAGAGCAGTGACTGTGTGATTAACTTTGTTCACGTAAAATATCAAGTCTGCAGATCATGAAAAGGTAATTTTAGCTAATAATTATATAAAAACTAACTATTACCATCTCATAGTTAACGACATAGTCACCAGAGCCATAAGACCAGCTTTTCTATCTCTTAGCATGTAGCTACATGAGCTATTGACAGTCGCTTACACAGCAAACTTTTTCCGTCTTATTCTCTTTATTTTTTTAAGATTGATCTTAAATCAATTTCAAATGGTGAAAGCGAACAAATGACGAACCATTAAGTTTTAAGTTATGTTTATATTTCTACAAATCAGATACTGTCACAGTGTTTCGCATCTACTCTAATGAATTATTCTGCCTGACGAGACACACTCAGACACACACAGTGAGATCACTCTGTGTCTGAGGGTGTTTTATTTTGAAGTTGGGAGCGGAAGTGGTGTGGTAGCTTGTTGCGTTCACTTGACCCCGGTGAGTTTAGGCTTCAGCTGCAGCTCGATGAGCAGCAGATGCTCCTGAGTGAAGCCGGAGGCGGACCGTCAACACACCACCGACACGGTATTTCACCTTTAATTCATCTTAATTCACCTTCAGGTCACTTTATTAACCTTAAAGTCACTTTATTAACCTTCACTGATCCTTTTCACACACTTTATTTAAACTTTACTGACTCGGTCTGAACAAACGTGCAGCTCTGAACTGCTGAAAATGTTTGATGTGAAGTCTGAACATGTTGATCAGAGATGAGACACTTCACGCCTTTTTAATTGTCTTCTTCTTCTTGGGATCTGAAGTGTCTCTGAACAGGCGGCACAGACACAACTTAAAGCTAAAAGATAAAACTGAAAAACTAAAATAAACCCAGTGAAAAGAATCAAAGATGTTTCTGTGTCTCACATCAGATCTGAGCTGCTGCTCCACAGAGTCACACTCAGCTCTCAGCACATCATTCATTGATCACATATGTGAGGGTGAACATGTTTCTGTGTGTGTTAAGGATCAAATCAAAGTTATAGTTTTATTCATCAGGAGCTGCAGTGTGTGTGTGTGTGTGTGTGTGTGTGTGTGTGTCTGCAGGGGGCGCTGCAGCAGCTCATCACTGTGATTTAATCACTTTATTATTTAAAACACTGAAGAGCTGCCGACAAACTTAATTTAATCCTCATGTAACTGTCTCACTTTGATCACAATAAGCTGTAGTACCTGCTGACATCATGAAGGTTACACACACACACACACACACACACACACTGTTTAGAGATCATTTAATCTGATCTGTGTGTGTAAAAATGTGAAAATGGAAATTTGTCATATTTTTGGTCAGAAAAAAAAGTCAGATTAACTAATGAGAAGCCAAAACAAAACAGAATCAGACTTTAAAATGTCCTTGTGAATCCAGGACAGACGCAGACGTCCGAGCAGCTTCAGTCCTGATTAGAAAAAGAAAATGTAAAGATTCTGTTTGTGGAGACTTTAAATGTGTCTGAGATCAGTCACTCTTTCTGATCAATAATCAATAAATAGACACACAGAGAAACAGAACAGTCAGATGTGCTCGATAACATTTGTTCTCTGCCACTGGTCTCATCTGTTTGTTTCTTTTCTTTACAACAAGTTTAATTTAACTTTGTATTTTTGTATTTAAAAAGCACACAGTCAGAATTAACATGAGATCCAACAAAATATGTTCAAGTGTATTCAAACACAAATATCTACATATAAAGAAGAAATATTTAAACACTCATTCAGCTTTATTGCTGCTGTTAATATGTGTGTGTAAAAAACTTCCTAATCTAATTTAAATGTGATAATTAAGAAAAATCCAAATGAAACATGTGAAAACAAAGTTATAAAGTAAAATAATAATCTTCAGGTTTAATTTAACTAAAGTGACTTTTTAAATATAAAGGATCTGTGTTTGGAGCTGCTGCCGATTGATCACTCATTGATCAGGAATCAGACCTCAGTACTACCTCACATGGACGTGACACACGTTCAAGGACGTGTGTGTGTGTGTGTGTGTGTGTGTGTGTGTGTGTGTGTGTGTGTGTGTGTGTGTGTATGTGTATGTAAATGCTCTGGCATCATTATTCAGTGTTTCCTGTGAATGAATGAGGAGCTGCAGCTCAAAGAGTGTAAATGAGTCGGGGGGGGGGGGGGGGGGGGGGGGGGGGGGGGGGGGGGGGGGGGGGGGGGGGGGGGGG
>CM048923.1:1120000-1153704 GCA_026686955.1 Epinephelus cyanopodus | reverse complement strand
AAACCACTCAGCCCCCCCCCCCCCCCCCCCGACTCATCGTCTTCCTCCTCTCAGCCTCATCACACTGATCAATCAGAATGATATTGATCAGAAGAGACTCTGAGGAAGAGAAATTATTACAGAGTACTGGAGTCATTGTGTGTGTGTGTGTGTGTGTGTGTGTGTGAGCGGGAGGGGGTGGAGTTTGTAACGTCTGCTGTGACCTTTGACCTCTGTACCTGTGTGAGGTTGTGTGGCTCATTCATGTGTGTGTCTGCTGCAGAGCGAGCGACTCACACTGATTGAGGCTGAGCGTTGGCTGAGTGACGGCGGGAGACATGTCTGTCTCGACACAGCTGGGACTGTTGCTGTGGAAGAACTTCACCTACAGACGACGACAGACGGTCAGTCACTTATTCACCTTATTCACTGCTTCACTTGTTCATTTCTTCATGTCAGCATGAAGGAGTCACAAGAGACTCCCTAAAAATGTGGTCCTGTGTCACAGTGTGTTGTGTGCCTGATGGACTGGAGTCGGCTTGTGTTGAGTCGTCTGGTCACTTTCTGGATACGCTAGAAAAACAGTCACCTAAAGAACTGATTATTAACCTGATCTATGTTTTAGCCCCAGAATCAAACCCACACTGAACTGTGACTTCAAACTTTTTAATTTTTGTCGTCATTGATTGAGGGAGAAAACTTTTATTTGATCTTGTTTCTGCTGACACAGCTGTGACCACCACTAACAGTAGTCTGCAGGTTTTTAACCAACTAATTCTCAAATTAATCATCATGTTGTGAAACTGAAAAATATGAACAGCTAAGCAGAGTTGAAATTTATTGACGTGCAGATAGATTTTATGTCCAGCAACAAAAATCTTCTCAGACAGAGTCTCTGTGCTTTGATATCAGTGTAACACCAGCAGACTGTTCGTGTCCATCTTTACAGCTGTGAGAGAGAAAATACAAATGATATTAAAATACATTAACAGCACATTCTGCGGCGTCATGTTTGTTTATCAGTCAGTCTAGTTTATTTAAAACCCTCCGGTCCCTCTCAGACGAAAAACGTCCTTTTCAGCCATTTTTCAGTTTTTATTTTTTGATAACTTTGGCTGTGTTCATGCGTACAGCATGACATTTGTCAGAAAACTTATTTTCGGTGATATTTTGAATTTTTAAAGCTGCTCCTAAATCAGGCCTAAAATACACAAATGGCAACCTTTTACGACATCTCGCCCTCTCGGCCCAAAACCGTCCCCATTGAAACCCATTAAAACAACATTTTTTGATTCCCCTTCAATTTACATAAAAAATGTGATTTTTTTTTTCTATCTCTGGTAGTCAGGTTGGTTAGAGAGACCCAAGAATTGTGAAAAAAAAAAAAAAAAACCAGATGGGGCCATTTTCCATTTTGGGGCCCTGCTGTCTTTTCAATGCAATTCCTGGTTTGGCCACTTGAAGCACTATAGGCCCCGAACAGGGAGGGCAAATGCAGAGTAGAACAAGAAATGGTCTCGCTGTGCTCATAAGGATGTGACAGTGTGGTCTGTATCAAAATATTCCAGTATTAGTTTGTGTGTGTGTGTGTGTACATGGACTTAAAATACACAATGTCAAATCCCTATGTGAAAATATAGCTAAATGTAAAACCATAAATACCATATTTCTTCATCACATCCTCATGGCAACTTAAAGACATGAAGTTGATGATATTAGTCATGCATTCCAGAGTTAGGGGATCAAAATGGAAGTTTTTACTAAAATCCAGCTGAATCATACATTTTCTCCTGCTTCCCCAGCAGAGCAAACACAAACTAAATAATAAGCAGTAAAATTGCCTGTAGTTTTCTCCTATTTTTTCCATTATTCAGGTTTACAAGCCATTGCTGCAAAAACAAAATTAAAATAAATGCTAGGTTAGTGTTTATATGGATGTCTGGGGGCTGTGGCTGTGTAGCTACTAAAAAAATATTGTGTGTCTATGTGTGTGTGTGCATGTGCATGTGTGTAATTATGGAGCAAAAATTATGCAAATTATGAGCTGCAGGTTGCTGCAAGGTTACATTACTGTTCTCTCACTCACTCTCTGTCACACACACATGCATCCACTTTCACTCATCCACACACTCACACACTGAATTTTTGTATAATGTTTTTTTGTATAATCTGAGTAGGAGTTGGTTAAATGATTTAAGCAAAAAAAGTAGAAAAAAACATTAATTTATTATATCTTTATGGCTATTTTTCAGCAAGGACGAAAAACGTCCCGAAGGGGACAGGTGTCGGCTTTTATTTCAAATTGAAACTGCACAAAAAATAATGATGCATCAAAATTGGTGTTGTCACTATTCATTCACATATGCCAGACTGTGATCATTTAAAAAAAAAAAAAAAATCCATCCAGCATTTAGTATATAGAAAATAATATAGAATTCATGTTTTATTCATAAAAGTAACACTGACATTATGTAAAGAAAATGGCATATAAAGGGTTAAAAATCCTCAAACTGAATGAATTTTTGATATGTATAATCTGAGTAGGAGTTGGTTAAAAGATTTAAGCAAAAAAAAAGTAGAAAAAAATATTAATATTTAAGATTTTTATGGTTACTTTTCAGCAAGGACGAAAAACGTCCCGAAGGGGACAGGTGTGACTTTTTAATTTCCAAAGCTTGAAAGTTAAATCTTGTCCAAACTTAAACACTTAGTCCAATTTGATGAGACGCTCACTGAGCTCACCAAAGCGTTTACTGCTGCAAAACCACCGGAAGAATACCAAGTTTGAGGAGTGCTGAGGTCAGGGGCCGATTGGCTCTTCAGCTCCTCTCCAGTGGCTCCCTGTGGCTTTTAACATTGCTGTTGTTGTAGAGTCAAAGGAATTCTTACTTTCTCCAAATGTAAAAATGTGTTGACTTTACACTGATTAAAAAACACTTAAAACCTGTGTCATTCGTCACAGCCCAGTGTTTCCTCGACATTCTGCTGAGCCTCAGTAGCGGTGGCTCGTCTTGAGTCTCACTGGGCTGACTGTGGATCCTAAATCCCAAAAGTAAAAGTCTTGAAGGAAAACAGAGAATTTGGTTATTCCTGAAGAGCCTCTTAAACTCTGCAGTTAAAGTACCAGATAATAACGAGCAGCCTGCTGCAGAGTCACAATAAAACATATTGATGAATCCTCACGTGCTGATCGGCTCATTTATAATTAACAGGTTCTGTTATTTTCATTTAAATGTTTCGTAGCACCAAAACTTTTTTTTTAATCATTCTCTTTGGATTAAAATGTCTCTTCTGATCATAGCAGTCACTGACCCCATCCTTAGGTCAAAGGTCACAGTTTCCTAATAACAGTTTAGTTTCTCTGCTGATTTATGATCAATACAGGTGTAATCATGACGACCATCTTAACCCTGCTACACTGCGATGTTATAATTCATAATATATGAACACGTGATTGACTTAATAAGTAATGTGATTTCATCCTACGCTAACGTTAGCATTAGCATAAATAAGGAGATGCAGACTTCCTGTTACCCCAACATTAACCACATCTCATTTGATACGTCACAGCTAGCTAATGGCTAAATTAGCAGCTTCACTGGGACTTTCACTTTCGGACCAAGGAGCAGAGAGGACGGTGGTGCACTGATGTGTAGGGATGGTGGGAGAGTCATATAGCTGGTGGAGGGCGGGTCACTTGCAGCTGCAGCTGCCGTTATATCGCTCAGACGGTTGACCACACCGTTAACAACAAGCTTACAAAGCGTACGAGACAAAAACGCTCAGCAGCAACATTCAGCGTCCACTGACCTGCTGCACAGACGGACTGTGTCTCTGTAGAGCTGGTTTCACACAGCTCAGGTCAGTCTGCAGCTGAAGGAGCCGCAGTGATGACATCAGCGCCTTTCTGAAAAGTTCAGAGGTTTTCCACTGGAATCAGTCGGCCCATTTATTCGTCAGATGACTGCTATGAAATAAAATTTCAGTATAATGAAAACCTTTAATTCAAAGAGGAACTGTAATAATGAACAGAAGACGGGCATGTTGAGGCGGTGTCTCTATTCAGGATCCTGGTGGCCTGAAGGGTTTGGAGCATTCGCACGAAGAAGCTGGAGCGCTTTGAAGAACAGACACCGGGCGATGAAGACGCCTGAAGACGCCTGAAGACGCTGTGTCCTCACTGGAGACAATTTAAAAAAAGACACTGAGACAAAAATGCCATGTGGACACGGTTCAATGTGAAGTGTTTCTGCTGCTCAGAGTCTGAAGACGATCGATCGATGACTCGTCATTTATTATGAATGACTTCTAATAATAAAGACATGAAGCTGCTGCAGAGTGTGTGTGTGTGTGTGTGTGTGTGTGTGTGTGTGTGTGTGTGTGTGTGTGTGTGTGTGTATTTGTGTGTGTGTGTGTGTTGTGTGGTTAATGGTTTCCTGTCTCTTGTTGCATCTTGCTGACTCGTTCAGCTGCTGGTGGAGATTGTGTGTGTTAATGGTGTGTGTGTGTGTTTTTGTATCCATGTGCGTGTTGCTGATGGTTTCCTGTCACTTCCTGTCTTCCAGCTCCAGCTCCTGGTGGAGATCCTCTGGCCGCTCTTCATCTTCTTCATCCTCATCGCCGTGCGGCTCAACTACCCTCCGTATGAACAGCATGAGTGTGAGTGTATAAACTTTATTGACACTGTATTGAGCACAGAAACACTCAGCGTTTGAGTCTGAACAGAAATATGAATATAACAAAATGTAGTTCACACGGCCGTCAGCTGATCGTTCACTCAGTGGGACTGAGAGAGCACCGTTCACCTGAGAGTGTGAGTCAGTTTTAAAAATGACCGTCGTCTCAGAGACAGATGGAGACAAAACGTCCTTTGAGGAGATTAAAGTGTGAACGACCGCAGCTCACCTGACGACACGCTCAGCAGGAGCTCCACAGGTCAGCTGTTTTACATCCAAAGTCTTTCACACACAAAACAATGTGATGAGGTTTTACTTCAACTCAGACACAAAGCAGTCAGATTATTAGGAACCCCTCTGAATTAAACGCACTCGACTACAACACTGCTGTCCTCTGAAACCAGAGTGGAGTTATCATCAAGACCCAGCAGAGGTTCTAATAAAAGTTTTACTTGAACAAAATACAAGTTAGATATTTTTATTGAACTTGTATTCAGCTAGGAAGTCTTTTGAGATTAAATCTCTTCTTTTAGGACATGGCCAAGATAACACGACATCACAAGATTGCAAAAATGTCAAAAACAAAATATTATTAACAGAGCATGTTGAAGCCAGTCGGGAACAACAGATGCTTTAAACGAAAGGCGATCTGACCAACCAGGAGCCTCGATTCTCGTCCCCCTGCAGAGCAGTGACGGCTGTTATAGATCTGATCGTTCTGGACGCACATCGTGTCCACTTACTTTTGGCCATGTACCATACTTTGTACCACAGAGCAAAAGGCAGATGAATCCTTGTGTCCACACACTTTTGGCTGAGTTGTTCCTCAGGTTTGGTTTTGAAAAGGTGGGTGAGCAGTGGCCAGGTGCATGCTGGGAGTATGGGTGCAGGTAATGAGCTGATTATCAGCAGCATTGTGGGGACCCTTGTACCCGTGAGCACATCAACGTTCAGATTGATCTGATTGATTCCTGATTATCTGCAGTTATTGATGGGTCAGCTGGAGGAAGCTCCGTGCTGAGCGAGTTTTTTATCAGAGCAGTTTATGGTGCTTTATCTCGGAGCTGTAACATTATTATCAAAGCTGTTGAAGGTCACTGAGCTGCGGTCAGGTCGATGGAGTCACGATAGAGTTACACAACCACGACCTGGATATCATCATCACTGTGATCGTCTGCAGATCAGCCAGCAGCTCTTCATCAATTGATCACATGCACACAGCAGCCAATCAACCAGTGTGATCCCAGTCGTTATGCTAAGCTAAGCTAACTGTGTCTTATCAGTCTCTTGAGTCTAAAGCTGTGTCATTCATCTTTTTATGACACTCAGTTTTACAGCAGCAAACCTCTGTAGTCTCTGTGAAGACACGTCGAGTGATGTCGTCCTGAACAGACAATGAAGTCACTGCCTGTGTGTGTGACGTAATCGGAGCCTCTCTGTGGTTGGTTGTTGTGAGACGACTCGGCTGTGGGTGCAAGTTAAGCCCCGTCTCCACCAAACCCTTTCAGTCCAGCACCTTTGGAACCAGCAGTGAGCCTTCAGACATGGTACCTAGACCCTCGGCGTGTTCAGACAGTCTCTTAAATGTGGGCGGGGTTGTTGTCACTCACTGCTCCGTCCAGCACTCGCTGTATTTCCTCATCAGCGGTGACACAGATGGAAGTCTGCACCTGGTTTATCGTCACAGAACGAGGCTGCACGCCCACATTTTCAGAACAAAATAGAACAGGCTGCAGTGAGAGTCTCTCTCCATGGGATATTTAAAAATAGCAGCTTTGTGCATTTAGTCCTTCTCAGGCAAGCTCAGGGGTTTAGTGTTGCTGTAGCCCACAGGAAGTGAGGATTAGAATATATGACCTTCACATAATCCGCTCCAAATTAATCTAGATTTTTAAAGTCATTACTAAAAGTGTGTGTCATATAAAAACTAAAGTGATGGTCAAAGTTGTCACAGTGAAATTTAAGGTGTGCTGATGGATTCACGTCATCAACTCATGCATTGAGTAACATCACAAGTTAACGTTCCACCTTAAAAGTTGCAATGAATGTAGAGAAGTTCTGAATTTTCTTTAAAAGTGTTCACCTCAGCACAAATCTGCAGATTTACAAATTGGTAAAAATTTTCACTAAACTGTATTCAGAGTTTGTGACGACTGTGTTTTTATGTATTTCATCATATTTTAGTAAAAAAGATTAGACACAGTATGATAAAGAACAGGGCTGTACGTCAGAAACTACACAGAGCACGACCAAGAACTTGTTATCTGTGAACTCATAACATCAGAGATATGAACACACACATGCACTGTAAACAAAATGTCTCTTATGGTTGACATGTGAGAACATGCCAGTGTTGACTCTTTGTAAAAGTGTTTTCATGTTAAAGTTGTACAGTCAGATACTTTCATGAAGTCTGTGCGCACCAGATTTCAGATCAGGATACTCAACTTGTCCAGGGGCCGCTGCTGCAAAATGACAGGGGGTCAGGGGCCAGTCAGTGGCCCTGCACATATACACAGAGGTGTTTTTAGGATTTGAGGACATTAGCTCAGACATCTGTCAGGTGATGTAGGGAGTTATGAGGCGCTCTCTGCTCTCTGGCATCTGAAGCTGTTTCTCATTGCTGTGCGGAAACTGAGAGTCTCGAGTTATTTCAATGAGGGGAAGCGGTTTTAAATGTGGCTGCAGGAGGATGACGCAGTTGTGACCCACATTAACATGCACAGATTTTTCTGTGACACACACAGTTCACCGTGTTGAACCTCTGGCGTTCAGCCGCCTGGCTTTGTTGGTGTCTGAACACAGAGTCATACGACACAGTGCTCAAGTCTTCAGGTGGTAAATTGTCTAAATATTAAATCTTTGGTCATATCAGTGATTTCTGTCGTCTTGCTGCAGTATGACGGTGTTAACATGGCACCAAGTCGGCTTACACTTCTGTCAGTGACGTTCACAGACACACCTGCCGTCATCACAACCTTGGATGCTTTGCTTTTTTGGGGAACACTCTTGTGGGGAGGCAGCTGTCGAGGTGGTAACAGGAATGAATCAGTTAATTTTCCCTGTGAATTAAAGATGGTTTGAGGGGCCACGCCCAGATTTGGCCCAGGGGCCGCACAGCTTTAGACCAATCAGAACAAATGTTGTGGTATTTTTCCTCGTCATACTAAAAAGATTCTTTGGCCACAAGTAAGAGATGACACATTTCTAATTGGACTGTATGACGAATGGCTGACGATGACGACTTGTTTAACAAAGATGTGATGCAACACTGAGATACGGCGCTCAGGGACCCTTTGAGACCATCAGCTGCACTTTAAAATAAAACTGTCATTATTCTGTGTTCAGTTCAGTTTGTACAATAAGAGACTGTTGGAAATAAACTCCTTTCATCTCATCAGGACAGTTTGATATCTGTACATGGAGAGTAATTGTTATCAAGATATTCAGCAGCTTCATCACATATTTCCTCCTCATCATGTCGCTGTAATCTCCAGCCTGGCCCCAAGCTGTTAAAAACTGAGACAGAAAACGTTAAATAAAATAAAACAATCAAAACAACCAAAAGAATGTAACTGCCAAAAAGAAGCATAAAGTTCACATAGTTCATGGCTGCAGATAATGATCGGTAGCTGCAGATGAAATAAAGGAGCTTCAGGCGGTGTTTTTTGTCCTGGAGGAACAGAACCTGACGGACCGGAAACACAAAGTTCCAGATTGTTCCAGCTCCTCTGGATCCGTTCAGCGGTCAGGACTCAAACTGAGAGCTCACGCAGGAAGCCGCTTGTCTTCCTGTTTCTCTGAGAAAGCAGAAGCTCTCGCAGAGTTTTCAGTTCTTCAGCAGAATATTTGTGCGGTGATTCAGCAGCATGTGAACTCAGACATGTTGAAACTCGTCGCTCTGCTGCAGCTCCGAGAGAAAAGTTCACTTAAGACGCTGAGATCAGGTTTTACTCCTGAGCTCCGAGTCTCAAAGTTCAGACTGAAAAAAGACAGATTTAATCTGAAGGCTATCTTCATGTGTTCATGTCTTCATGTCTTCATGTGTTCACAGGAGAGACCTTTGATATGATTTATAGATAAGAAACATTCAAACTATTA
Source organism: Epinephelus cyanopodus (assembly GCA_026686955.1). Taxonomy (NCBI): domain Eukaryota; kingdom Metazoa; phylum Chordata; class Actinopteri; order Perciformes; family Serranidae; genus Epinephelus; species Epinephelus cyanopodus. The sequence goes on along the minus strand of CM048923.1, from coordinate 1,144,948 downwards.
ATGTTTTCAATTCACTGTTTTCTTTGGTAAATAACTTTTTACTAACAAACTGAAAAAAAATTAAACACTTTTGTTCACATTTCTCACTGGTTTGAGACGAAGATTTGAGATTTTTTTATTTACTCAGTAGATTTATTTCTTTTTTAAAATCAGTGTCAGTGAGCTGCTCTCCTCCTCCACAGTGATCCATCCTCCTGACAGGTGTGTGTGATGTCATGCTGCTGTCTGCTGTTTACTCACCTGTTTTCCAGCCTGTTTGTGACGTTGAACGTGACATACCCAACAAAAAAACAACCCCAACAAATTTAGTGGAGTTTCTCATGTTTACGTCTCTAACTCACATTTGATCTTAGATTTTGTTACTTCCTTCATCACGTATGCTAGACGGTCGAAGGGTGTCACACACAGATATTACATCCAGTCTGACGCTCACGCTTCACGAGCATGCTCGCTGTCACATTAGCGGTTTTGTTGGGTGAACGGTCATGCATCACATGATTTAGTTTAGTTTTAGAGCGTTGGTGTGCTGACACCAGAAAACCACCTCGTCTGCCACTGATGACGTCACATTAGTGTTTACACAAAAAACAAAAGCGGTTGAATGCATCTCTCCTCAGTAAGTGGTTTGAGTGATCTGATCACAGTTACAATCTTGGTGGTCGTTTACATGTTTATTTATCACTGTTCACTTGTGATCGAATCACCTGAGAGACACGTTACTATCAGCTGAGAACAGGCTCGAAGATCTGAAACTCAGACCTGTTGAAATGGAGCGAAAACAAAGAATTACATTAAAGAAACTGACTGTAAAGGCTGGCTGTCATTCACTGAGATTAACTCAAACATCTGCCAACCACCATCATGACTGACTGATAAATTATAAAGTAAACTTTATAAAACAGTGAAAACATCTTCAGGTGACTGCGAGATAAAGACGTGACACACGGACGAGATGCACTGATGAACGACTGATAATGAATCAGTGATTAAAACCGTTCTCTGCTGGTGTAATAACAGATGTAATAACTCATCAGCAGAGTGTTGGTGTGATAAGAGCAGCAGCGGTGAGAGTGAACTGACCCCTGAAGTGAATCTGCCTCTTATCTAATCTGCTGCGATTACAAAGAGGCCAGTTGGCAGTCTTAAAGGTTCCTCAGTGTCCCTGATAGCAGCGTCTCTTCACTTCGCTGAAGCCTGTCGGGGGGGTAAAGGTCGCAGCGCCTGCCTCCACCCTGCGCACTGCTGATGCTGCTGCTGCTGCAGGTGATAATAAACCAATCACAGGTTATCTACCTGCAGAGTGTCCAGGTGAACCGATGGACGCTTTGTTCCAACACAGCAGGAAGATAAAACTTCTAAATGTGAGGAGCAGCACGTGTGTCTTCACCAACACCATCACACGTGGGTACATACACGGTGAAATCACACGTGGTTATCGTAAGTACTATATCGTAGGCAACTGGACTTGCTTGCATCCAGTTGCCTACGATATAGTACTGACGTTAACCACGACCTGGATGACTGAGACTCTTCACCAACACACGAGGTTATACAGTGTTGAATTACAGATCTTTATTTACAGATGTTAACATTTCTATAATCACAAGGTGTGTAGTCGGAGGATTTTAGACAAACAGCATCACGTGCAACTGAGCAGTATTCAAAAACTCCATCTCCCATGATCCTCGGCTGCTAACATACTGTTAGAGCCTGCTGGGAGCTGTAGGCATTAAAACCATGATGTGCTCAGATACTGAGTGTGTTTCTGTCGTGTTGTTGATTCCTTTACTAAAACAGTCACTTCCTGTTTTGTTTCCTGTCTGCAGGTCATTTTCCAAACAAAGCGATGCCGTCGGCCGGCACGCTGCCCTGGCTTCAGGGGATCCTCTGCAACGCCAACAACCCGTGCTTCAGGAGCCCGACGCCGGGCGAGTCTCCGGGAGTCGTCGGCAACTTCAACGACTCCATGTAAGAACACATGTCAGAGACTTTTATTCTGAAACAGTGTCTCATCTTTTATTTAGAAATTTACATCTCTGGATATACGTTAAACAAAATGTGGAAAAATCAGTGACACTACAAACACTTACGAGCACAGACGTGTCTCCTGCTCTCTGTCTACTTTTATTTTTTTGTTTTCAGTTTCCTTCAGTATTTCTGTCTGCAGCTTCGCCCCTCGGTCTTAATTACACGTATTTATCTGAATGTGACAGTTTGAAACAGCTCTGGTTCACCGGGTTTCACTCATCATGCTCTCATTACTATGAACTGTGTATATGTGTATGTTCAGTATAATTTATATATAAGCCACTTGATTCTGGGTTTTCTAGTGATTTTGAACAGCTAAGGAGCATTTTTGACACACCTGATCTTAACATTGAAAACAAAATGTGACCATTTGAAACAACAGTGACTTGATTCAGTGATGCTGTTGTTGGAGAGTATTTTACAGAGGCTTCAAACGTGGCTCAGCCAATCACAATCAAGAACCAGAACTATCAGTCTTAAAACGGATATTTAACCACAAACTCTGATTCTGTGTTTCAGAATTTCTCGTCTGTTTTCGGACGCCAAGAAGATCCTCCTGTACAGTCAGAACGATAAAAACCTGGAGGGGTTCAAGGAGCTTTCTCAGGCCCTGCACGTGCTGCAGGAGAGCCGATCAGGTAGGAACCAGAACCACTTAGAACCAGAACCAGTCAGGACCAGAACCAGTCAGGACCAGAACCAGTCAGGACCAGAACGTGTCCTACATCAGGCTCAGAAAATTCAAGATAAAGTTGTGACTCCGTTAAGTTTATTTTGACTGCAGTTAAACTCACAGTTAGACGTGTACAGAGGCCCATGAGGGTCATATGGAAGGAAAACAGTTTAACAAACAGATGAATATTAACTCTTAATGTCCTGCTGAAGATGTAAACTGTGCAGAGGGAGATTCAACCTTAAGTTTTTTCCTTACCTATGACATTTAAGGCTTAATTTCTCCTTCGCTGAGGGACTTACACAGCTGCGCAGAATCCCTTTAAAGGTTTCCTTAGTTAAGGAAAAACTCATTCCCTGCATTTAAAGAGGTTTTACAGTGGTGGAAGTTTCCATGGACTCACGCTGTGACGCCTGTTGTCGTCTCATAGTTTTATAGTGAAAAAATATCAGAAAAAAAGACGACATTAAAACCAAACTGGTCAGAGGAGGAGAGATTAAACTTCTGGAGGAAAACAATCAGAGAAAGAACAAACGACAAAGTAAATCTGATCCTTAAATACAGAAAACAGAAAAAGAAAAATGAATTCAGTCAAATCTAAAGTGTAAGATCAGAAGTGTGTCCGTCAGGTTCTCCTGCTCTCAGAACACGCTGCTCGTTTATCACCATAAACGCAGTCATGTTGCAGTTAAGATAGATGAGAGATCCCTTAAGGTTTTTTCTTTTGCTTTGGTTGCTAAGGTCTTTTGTGCGACACTTGTTAAGTATAAGACAGAAACAAGCAGAAAACCAAAAATACTAAATTAACATTTTAAGTAAACCTTAAGGAGAAGCCTTAAGAGTGTTCTGTGCATTATGAGGAAACCTTAACTAGGACTTTAAAAATTCTTAACTTAAGGCATTTTGTGCAGCTTTAAATAGACTCCAAAAACAGTCTGTGTGTACATTAATGTTTATTTTCTACCATCTGAAGACATTTTTACTGACAGTGTGATGACAGGATTATTACTGCAGCAGGTCGGATCTTTTGACGTGGGGTCGTGTGAGGTTTTTAGGCTTCTCCAGGCTGACTGATGTTTACTGTAGGAAACACACTGACTGAAGATAAACACCTCAGACACCTGAAATAATACTCTTAAATTCTTGAGGTGAAACGTCATCATTTGTCATTATTGTTCGTTTTTTGTTCATCACAAACGTAACCATTAAAATAGGAGAGGAGCACATAATCAAATGTGTTCAAGTCGTTGAGGTTCTCTTCAGTCAGGACGTTGAATCTTTTCTGCAGCAGTTTGAGCTCCTCAGATTTTCGGTCGTCCTTGTTCTCATGGCGGATTCTTCAGCCTCATTAAACACAAAGAATTTTCCTCCTTTGTGTGTTAATTTGCAGTTTTCTCTCTCTGTGGGGGGCGTTCCTTTGCTCTACCTGCTCCGACCTGCAGCCCCTCCTCCTCCTCCTCCTCCCTCTGATGAAGCTTAATTTCCTTTAATCACGCTGCGATGTGAGCGGGGGCGGGGAGGCGAGCTGCGGCAGGTTTACCTGGTGAAACCTTCTCAGGTGATCTCACTTGGTCAGAGTTCAGTGTAGCCCCGAGCTGCTGCTGCAGAGGAAACACCAGAGTTATGTTAGAGCAGAACCAGAAACGTTAGAGCAGAACCAGAGACGTCAGAGCAAAACCAGAAACATTAGTGCAGAACCAGAAACATTAGAGCAGACCCAGAAACATTAGAGCAGAACCAGAGACGTCAGAGCAAAACCAGAAACATTAGTGCAGAACCAGAAACATTAGAGCAGACCCAGAAACGTTAGAGCAGAACCAGAGACGTCAGAGCAGAACCAGAAACATTAGTGCAGAACCAGAAACATTAGAGCAGACCCAGAAACATTAGAGCAGAACCAGAAACATTAGTGCAGAACCAGAAACATTAGTGCAGAACCAGAAACATTAGAGCAGACCCAGAAACATTAGAGCAGAACCAGAGACGTTAGAGCAGACCCAGAGACGTTAGTGCAGAACCAGAAACATTAGAGCAGAACCAGAAACATTAGTGCAGAACCAGAAACATTAGAGCAGAACCAGAAACATTAGAGCAGAACCAGAAACATTAGTGCAGAACCAGAAACATTAGAGCAGAACCAGAAACATTAGAGCAGAACCAGAGACATCAGAGCAGAACCAGAAACATCAGAGCAGACCCAGAGACATCAGAGCAGAACCAGAGACATCAGAGCAGAACCAGAGACGTTAGAGCAGACCCAGAGACATCAGAGCAGAACCAGAGACATCAGAGCAGAACCAGAGACGTTAGAGCAGACCCAGAGACATCAGAGCAGAACCAGAGACGTTAGAGCAGAACCAGAGACGTTAGAGCAGAACCAGAGACGTTAGAGCAGAACCAGACCTCAGCAGGTGACGGATGGTCAGCGTGTCGTCTTGCTTCACGTCGAGTCTTCACGCTGAGCATCAGAGTTCAGAAGAGTCACTGTGGATGGAAACAGAGTTTGTTCAGCTGCAGTTTGTCCCACATTCACAGGGTCACAACTTGTTAAGGTCTCCTCGTGGAAAAAGTTAATTTGTTCTGTCGGAGGAGTCCTGACCTGTCGATACACGACAGTTCAAACATCCCTCTGAGTAACAGCTGAATGAGAACAGCAGAAATCAGACACTGAAGCTGAGCTGAGTGTTGAGATAGAAACAGACAGACGCAGGTTCCTGTCCAGTGTGACAGTGTCTTCCTCCAGGACGTCACAGCGTCTCTCAGGACTTAAGTGTCTGCATCACAGCAGCTTTTTAAAAAAATAACGATGCTTAAGATATTCAGAGGTGTTTTTAGCTATGAAACTGTGAGCAGGTGAAATTTGCAAAAATAGTTATTTTTTAAATTGATTCTTAAAGGAGGCGACTTGTTGTGGTCAGAGTAAAACTGAAGATTTATAGTAAACTAATGTTACAGCAGAGGGTCTGATTGATTTGTGTCACCGACACATTTCAGTCGTTCTGCAGATGTTTCTTTGTGGTTGAAAAGTTTCTGTCAGTGAACGTTTCACCACAATGATGATGATGAGTTAAACCCTGTTTTAGTGCAGAACATCAGTGACTTCTTCTTCACAGTCTTTAGCCGTAATCTTTGTTGGTAAATGTGAGACGTTTGTGCCGCACACGTCTGCGTCTTCACAACCAGAAACAAGCGGTGAGTTTGGGAACAAGAAGAAAGGTCTGCACACTGTGGTTCCCATAAATACAGTTTATCATCACATCCAGAAGTGATGTTTGGAGCTTTTCTTCATCATCATCCTCACTGTCACTATCTGACCTGGTGACAGTAGCTGAGTCATGAGATGATTCTGTGTGTCGAGTTCCTCTGTTTCCTCTCAGCTGTGTCCTGCTGCCACATTTTCTCCACTGATTCAAACGACTAAAAACACAGAAAATCAAACCTGTTCTGTTTAAACTTTCATTGACGTAAGAAAGTGTCAGACTCTGTGTGCAAAGGCCTTCACACACCGGTGTATATCTAGTGTACATTTATAACACATATTTGTTTATATTGGTTATAATGTAATTTGCTATTCGTGTGACTATGTTACCAGAGCACATGTATCTAAAGATGGCGTCTTTATCTTAACAGCTCAGTCTGAAGAAGAGCGTCGGCTCCAAACTTCACCTGACGTGCAAATAAATCACAGTTGAGGGAGCGACAGTGTGCAGACCTCTTTCAGGTTTTTTGTTGTCGTCTGTTGTTGGCCCAACACCTTCAACAGTTTTTGGATGTTTGTGGTTGCCGTGTTTTTTTTTATGAATGTTGAAACTCAAAGGAAACGATAAAGATGCAGAAAAGTTGTGGCGATTGGAGGAAACAGTGAAGTTGAGCAGAACTGACAAGGATTGGTTGAATTTTGGTTCAGTGTTGCGATGGCAGCTTCCTGGATGGTGGAGCGGATCAACAAGCTGGAGTTAAGTTCATCAAAGCTCCTCTTCAGACGCCACAGTAGAAACAGAAGGTTAATGGAGGGTCAGCACTGAATCAGCTGAATCAGTTTAAACCTCTTCAGTCGAACCACCAAGTCGACTGCAGACGGCCTGACAGCAAATATTTGATATTTAGAGCCCAGTTGCTCCGTTGTTGCTCAGTGATGATCGAAGGTCAGCAGTTCTCTGTCGTGTCCTAAGACACTGTGGAGACGACTCAACGTCAATAAAACATCCGTCTGAATGATTCTGTTTTTATCTGTGTTCAAATTGAAGACAGACGTGAATGTAACAGCTGATTATAAACTCAGATGGTCTGTGACCAAACAGAATGATTTCAGTGACTGTGTGGAAACAGAGGAGAACGTGTGGAGTTTAGTCCCGGGCAGGACGGAGCTGACAGCTGATTGGCCGAGAGTCTCCTGGAGTTTAATGAGCAGTAAATTCTCTGAGGAGTTCAGTGATTGAAGCCGACGTGTTGCTCTGTTGGAGCTCTCAGAGGAAACTGTTGCTTATTTGACCAATCACATCAGTCAGAGCTGCTGATGTCAGACAGCTGACCCGTCACTAACACTGTTAGTCTGCTGGGATTGTCCCTGACAGGCCTCCGTACCTCCAGTCTGTGCTCCAGCCAGTCAGTCTGCACGCTAGTTAATAATTCAATGATTGCAGTTAATGCGTTTGATAAATATCACTTAATGAAAGACTGTAAACACAGTTACTGTGAGGAACCAACGAGACTCTGCAGGTGAAACATAAAGTTTAAAGACTTTTATTTTTGCTTCCATTTTTCACTGGTTTGAAATAAAGGCACTCAAAAGAAATAATTCTCTTATAAAACCCGTGTCATTGAGCTCTTCTCCTCCAAGATGATCCATCCATCTGACAGGTGCATCATTCCTACACAGGTGTGTGTAGGATGGTCACAGTAAAATGTGAAGTCTGATCTGGAGGACCTCACCCAGCGTCTTCACCTGTGACACTGTCTGAGACCAACAGCTGATGCAACAACTGGTTTGAACAACTGAAGGATTTCTGCACAAATCGTCAGTGTGAAGCTCGTCTGCAGCAGGATCAAACTTCAGTGGGCACCTGCTGGATGCTTTGTGGCTTCTGCGACTTTGGAGAAGTGTTCCATCACAGATAAATCCTGGTTTACAGTGTGCTGGCCAGATGGCAGACGGCGTTCATGGCGTCATGCGTGCAAGTCGTTTGCTAATGTCAGCAGGTGGCGTGATGGTACGGCTCTGGAATCGAGGTGCATTATACTGATGTCACAGAGGTACAGTGACCGGATCCTGAGACTCTTCATCGTGCCGTCCATCCACTGTCAGACGCCATGTTGCAGCCTGATGATGCACCACCAGGCTCCATGTCACGGGAAGCTGAAAAAGTTGTTTCTTGGCCTGCAGGCTCAGCAGACGTCACCCACTGAGCACGTCTGTGACGCTCTGGATTGGCATATGTGACAGCGTGTTCCACTTCCTGGCAACATCCAGCAGCTTTGCACAGCCCGATGGACTCTGTGTGACGGAGACGTGGCGCCCTGCGTGATGTCACAGCAGATAATGACTGATTCAGAGCCTTTCTGTAGAGCTGCTGCTGTCACATCCTGATAAATGTCTTCACAAGACCAGACGTCACATTTTACTGAGACCGTCCAACACACACCTGTGTGACATCACACACGCCTGTCAGGAGGATGGATCATCTCACTGACATTGATTTTAAAACAGACAAATATCTGTTGAGTCTCAACTCTTTGACTCAAATCAGTAAAAAAGGAAGCAAAAAACAAACATGGTTACATTTTTGTTCAGTGTCTTGAATTTATGTTTTATTTGCTTTAAACACATGAAACTGAGCGTGTTGACTGACGAACACTTTGTCTCAAGTTGCCTGTTTAAACCTGCAGAGGAAGAAGAAAAGACCTGCGGGGGCGATGAGGAGGGGACGGGGGACGGAGGGGGGTTTGTCCAACTGAAATGTAAACAGCCAACATGATGCAGGTTTCTTCCTCTGAGCTCCACCTGAGTGGAAAGTTTGTCCTGCAGACGTGTGACAACACGCAGCTGACGTCTGTTTGTAAAACTTAAACAGAAGCTCTTTACACTGAGATCCTGTGGTAGAGACGCCACGAGGAGCATCCATCACGCTGCTCAGTGTGGGATTACAGAGAGCATGCAGAGTCCAAAGAGGCGTGACATGTAACACAACAGCGTCGGCCTCTAGTGTGACATATAACATACGTGTCAGCAGCTCTTTATAAACAATAACAATGACATCACATGTCAGCAACAGTCATTTAGCGTCTCCGTTATATGGCGGCTGATCTCATCCTCTGCCCGGAGGGTAAGGAGCTCCTGGACCTCATTGTTTGAGTTAGCTGCTAACTGCTAATTGTTAACAGCTGCTTTTTAAATCTCCCAGCTGTTTGTCGCACATTTACATGTTGTCAAAACGTCACACTCGTCCTGTCAGCTGTCTGTTCGACACAGACGTCAGTTCAGTTTCTGCGGTCGGCGTCACGGTGAGGCATCTCTGTCCTCCTGCTCCATGATCGTACCTCTTATACAGAACGGTGAGGCGCCATAATGGCGTCACATTTCCACCTTGAGCGGGCAGCTTAAAGGTGAAAAACTTGACTTGCTCATTTATAGAAAGATTCGCTCCCAGGATGCCAAATAAGGTCATCACTTCCTCTGACAGTCTCGTAGCGTCAGGTGTGTCTCACGTGTAGGCCCAGGAAGGAGGAGAAGCAGGAGGTGAAAGAGGAGCAGGAGGGGGAGTAGTAGGAGGACAAGCAGGGTGAGCAGGGTGAGGAGGGTGAGGAGGGGGAGGAAGCATCAGGTTTCTGATGTTCTTTGTGTGTGTTTTTTTTTTCAGGATTCAAGTTGAGGCATTTCCTGCAAGATAACGAGACCCTGTCTACGTTCCTGCAGAGGAACGCCTCGCTCTCTGAACACGCCGTCCAACAGATTAAAGATGCCGACGTCAACCTGGAGAAGGTGAGGACACCGTATGCACATGCTCAGTGTGAGCACAGAGTCAACATGAGGAAAGCTTGATGCTTCATGATGACATGAAACGGAAACACTGAGAACATTTAACAGACGTCAGGACGTGAACTCAGACTTCAGAAAAGTTAAACTGAACATTTATTTTCTAATAATAACTAATGTGACCTTTGACCTCTTGTCTTGTCGTCTGTCTCAGGTCCTCTTGAAAGGTTTTGGGGTCCACCTGAGGGACATGTGTCCCAGTAAGGGGGGGAGGCGGAGCGTGGAGGACTTTGTGACGATCTCAGACCAACAGGTGTTGACGCAGGTACAGGATGTCATCTGTCAGGCCCCGCCCACCTGGCTGAACCACGCTGAGGAGCACTTCCTGAACAACCTGGACTTCCTGAAACCCATCAAGGTAAGAACTCACCTGCTGACGGGCCTCAGGTCACATGGCAGAGCTCTGATTGGTGGAGACGTCCGTAAACACAAACAACTCAAGGTCCTCTTACTGGCTTCTTCCTGAGCTTTCAGCTGTTTCTGAGTCAGAGTCTGATTCTACTGAAATGTTTTTACTTTCACACATGAAATATTATTATAGACAAATACAGAACAGAACAGTCCCTAAATGAAGGAGACGTATGTGTGTGCGTGTGTGTAAACGTCGTACTTTTTAATTGTATTTGTTGTGTTTAATCTGTTTCTGTAAAAAAAACCTGAGCAGTTGTTTCTGTGAAACATTTTCACCTGGTGACACAGTGAAGGTGTGTTAGGTGTGTACTTGGAGTGTGTGTTTTCAGTGTGTGTGGGAGTTGGAGGCGTGTCCCGGCCTGTCTCTCTCTACAGTCTCAGTTTTCGTAGCCCGGAGAAATGTTCTTCTGTCAGGAGGCGTTCAGGGTTTGAAAGCGAGCTGCACGTCAGCGAGGCGTCGTTTCTTTTGTCCACTGAAATCTACGAGCTGCTGACTGACTGTGTGAAACCAACTCAAACTGTCCTCTGGGTCTCTGTCTGGACTCGGCGTTCCCACAGCAACAGAGAGGGAAATCCTTAAAATCCTCCAGTGGGAGAAAATCCTGCAGTTTGTAGTTTCAGTGTTAAAGGAGGATCAGGTTCAAATGTTCCCAACGTGCCGAGTTTAACCAGCGGTGGAGCCACAGAACAGACTTCAGTTATTATCTGAGTAAAGTGTCTGATAGTTACTGTCCTGAAGAAACAGAAGTTGTTTATGTAATTAAAAGAAAAAGTAAGTAAATGCTGTTAATAAAAACAATCAGTCAGAATTCTGAGGATTATAAAGTTTATTTCCTCTGAACACGTTCAACACCTTAAAACATGAAGCGCACGAGTCACCTGATGAAACAACAGGTCTTTTCTCTACTTAAAGGATTCAAAGAACAAAATCCTTTTTTCCTTCCCTCCCATTGCTCCATTTATTGGTCCCTCCCTCCTTCCCTCCCTCCTTCCCTCCCTCCTTCCCTCCTTCCCTCCTTCCCTCTGTCCTTCCCACCTTCCCTCTGTCCTTCCCTCCTTTCCCCCTATTTTATAGGAAGTCACTAACACTTTTATGGTTAATGTGTCAGACTCAAAGTGAAAGTTGACAGAAATATATAAATTCAGGTTAAGTACAGAAAATAAAATTCTCAAGCACCATAACAAAGTGTTATTACTTTATTATATTACACCACTGCAGTACAGTCAGGACTGACCACAAAAGTCGTTCACAAACATTAAATCATTTGAATGAATTAAAATAAACTTATGTATGATCCAAAACTTACTGAGTGCATTCACTCAGGTATTGCGTTTAAATACAAGTTTAAGATACTTTTTCTTGAGTATTTCTATTTTCTGCAACTTTATACTTTAACTCTGAGGCACTGATTTATCAGCTGAACATCGGCCGATATTCTCCTTGTCGCCTTCAGCCTCTCAGTGAATAAGGTGACATCACTGATGGAAGTGGACAATGTTTTCTGTGTCTCAGAATAAAAAGCAGGAACCAAAACTAAGGTCGTCCTGTCGTCCCAGGGACTTTAGAAAACATGTTTAAGACAATCAGAAATCTTCCCTGTGACGCAGTTAACTCACTGTCGATGCATCAGGGCGCAAAATATTGTTTCCAGGATAATGACACGTTTGTGACAACAAATCTGTGTTCAGGTCTGCAGCAGGAGAGACAGTGTCGTGTAATTACAGGATTCATCTTCATCAATAGTTATTTTTTGTAGCGTAGATTTTGTTGTTTCCCTGCCATAGAAGAGAGAAAGAAAAAAAAAAGAATCGTATAAGCACATCAGTACCGGCCCAGAATTTAAAATCAATGCATCCCTACTTTGCACTGCACATTTATCTGACAGATTTATTTGCGTCACAGATTCAGAGTGTTGATACAAAACATAATCATGATGTAATAACTAAGTTCTTTTACTTTTGGCACTTTGATGCTTTGTCTTTTGTTCTTTAACTGAAGTGAGGTCATGACGCGGGACGTACACAGAGTATTTCTGCTTCTAACTTTCTGTTTGACTCAAGTTATGAGACGTCGCATAGTGCAGTCAGGAAATATAAAACATGATGTACAGACGTTGTTTAGATGAGCTGTGATCACGTTCACTTCATCAGGATCAAATGTTTAATCAGGTCTGTTGTCAGAGAAATTAAAAATACTGATAAACATTTCAAATGTAAATATTCTGACTGTGAAATAAAGTGTCTGTTTAATGTTATAATTCAGTGAATCTTTCACACTGAGGCTGGCAACTAAAAATGTGTCTTCGTGTCTCTCAGAGGGACGTGAGGTCCGACCCCGAGGCCGTCAAACTGGTTGCCATGGCGACCAACAACCTCCTGGACAGCCTGAGTTCACTGGCAGTGGAGGTAAGAAACACACCTTGTCCCCTCTGTGAGGACAGACGTGTCCTGTCTCCAGCAGCAGACTGGGTTCAGTGGGTTTACTTGGCAGGTCCGAGTGTCTCTCAGAGTCTTTGTGTCCAGATAAAAGAGACAGATGAGCTGCAGCTGAACAAAGACTCACAGCAGGTTTTCACTTCACAGTCTGAACAAACAACAAACACTCTGCTTCTCGCTCAGTGTCCTGCTCGGTGTCCCGTTCAGCGTCTCGCTGTCCCGCTCAGTGTCTCACTCAGTGTCCCGCTGAGACGCTGAGGACTGCAGGTGGCTGATTAGAGCTGATAGCGGCCATGTTGGAGGTCACAGCAACACTGAGGAGACTCGTCATGCTGAACTAAAGCTAGTTCAAGCTAAACCTCCAGCTCAACTATTTATAGCTAGTATTTATGTGTGTGTGTTATGTGTATATATGTACATAAACACTTGATACATACATCCCATATCATTTTATATATATATGTGTGTGTGTGTGTGTGTGTGTGTGTGTATAGATGGATGTATATACAAAGATATTAGCTGAAACATTAAACCACAGATGGCTGAAGTGAAAAACACTAATATTGATCATGTTGTCACCAGCGTAGAGAAAAAAGAAAATAAAGAGTAGAGTAAAGTTCAGGCAGAGTGACCCAGTTTGTTCTTTCACCCCGAGGTTATCATGCACACACACACACACACCACACACACCACACACACCACACACACACACACACACACACACACACACTTTGGGCTAAATTGAAAACATGTGACTGCTGTGTTTTGTTTGGTTTATGTAGATGCTGAGTCAGGAACAGGATGCGTGTGTGTGTGTGTGTGTGTGTGTGTGTGTGTGTGTGTGTGTTATATAAGTTCATAGGCCTTTAATTTACAGGGTGCAGTAACAAACAGTCATATTGGTCTTTAAACCCAAACAGTTTTTCTTTCTTGTCTTTATGAGCTTTATTGTGAAATCCTTGTTAAAGAGGAAGTGACATCTCAGACCTTGTTTGTCCCACTGAACTGAGTCTCAGGTCAACATGTCAAGTTCAAGCTTTTCACATAAACACAGGAACGTAAACACTTTTCATATGATCAGTAATGTTCAGTAACACACTGGTAACTGGACGATGGAGCGCAGAGTGTTCCTGTTTGTTACCTTCATGCAGACTTTGCACGTATTTGGGTTTTAATAAGTTAATAATTATTGTGTGAAATTTTGCACACTGTCACTCTGAGACTGGGTGTAGTTACTGTGATGCCCTCCACCCACCACAGTCAGCATGTATGTCCTGCCCGCTTCAGCACAGTGATGTCACACTGATGAGAAAACTTCACGGTATGCTCCTTTAAATAAATCACCTTTCGCTCTGAAATGTGAGTTTCACTTCTGCTGAAGTTTCAGTGTCAACCTTCAGTAACCTCAGCCTCTTCCTCTTCCTCCTGAAGCTGACTCATCAGTCTGTGTGAACCTACACAACCCGTCACTTTTACCCTACTTTGACTTACTGGATATCAGAGGAGCAAAAATACTGAGTCTGTCCCTTACTGCAGGAAAAACACACTGTGGACACACTGTGGACACACTGTGGACACACACCACCAGGAGTCCTGCGGTCACAAAGTGTCATCAGTTAAATGAAGTTTGGATCATATGACGTGATGGAAAGTCCCCAAATCTGTTAGGACGTTTTACTGTAACGATAAATGTGGTAATATTTATTGACGACCTCTTTAAGGCAGTGTTACTGGTGACAGTGATACACACAGTGATACACACAGTACACACACAGTACACACACAGTGATACACACAGTGATACACACAGTACACACACAGTGATACACACAGTGATACACACAGTGATACACACAGTACACACACAGTGATACACACAGTGATACACACAGTGATACACACGTGTCTGCTGTTGTATTAAAAACATCTTACAGTTTCAGTTATTCATAGATTCTTGTTGTTTTCTGATAATAAATGTCTCAACACTTGAGAACATGAGGAGGAGAAATGAGGTGGAAAAATTCAGTAAACATAAAAACACATGAATTTGTTGAAGCCGCTGAAGTCATCACATTTAAAACAGGAAGTCACGGGAGGCTTCACCTCGCTGTCAGCGGTTATTTAGTCGAGCAGACGTCAGATTTTTTCTAGAATAATGATTCATCTTGATGACAGAGCGTCATCTTGAAACCGCTGAAAGTTCTTCTCTCTTTGTTCTAACTGTGACATCAGACACTGAACCTGCCGCTGTAACACTGAACTGGAACACTGAAAGAAGCTGAGGTGCAAATTAAAGTAAAATCCTCTGAAGGTGTTTGATGTTTTAGTCTCATATGTGAAGCTTGTCTTCACCAAAAAGTTCTTTCCCAATCCGAAAGTCCCACGTGCTCGTCAGGAAACGTCCAGTTGGGAGCGTCAGAGAGCGTTTTTAAGGCATCAATACAGCATCCACCCTAGCAACCACCTGGTAGTGCCATAGCAACCACCTGGTAGTGCCTTAGCAACCACCTGGTAGTGCCTTAGAATCCACCTGGTAGTGCCATAGCAACCACCTGGTAGTGCCATAGCAACCACCTGGCAGTGCCTTAGCAACCACCTGGTAGTGCCATAGCAACCACCTGGTAGTGCCTTAGCAACCACCTGGTAGTGCCATAGCAACCACCTGGCAGTGCCTTAGCAACCACCTGGTAGTGCCATAGCAACCACCTGGTAGTGCCTTAGCAACCACCTGGTAGTGCCATAGCAACCACCTGGCAGTGCCTTAGCAACCACCTGGTAGTGCCATAGCAACCACCTGGTAGTGCCATAGCAACCACCTGGTAGTGCCATAGCAACCACCTGGCAGTGCCTTAGCAACCACCTGGTAGTGCCATAGCAACCACCTGGTAGTGCCTTAGAATCCACCTGGTAGTGCCATAGCAACCACCTGGTAGTGCCATAGCAACCACCTGGCAGTGCCTTAGCAACCAGTCTAACCAGCGTCGCTCTGTGTTGTGTGCAGTTGGCTGGAATGAAGAGCTGGGTCGACCTGAGGAATGAGATCATCTTCCTGACACACAACGCCACGTCGTCGCCCAGCACCATGTACCAGGCGGTCTCCAGGATTGTGTGCGGTCACCCTGAAGGCGGCGGCCTGCAGATTAAATCCCTCAACTGGTACGAGGACAGCAACTACAAGGCTCTGTTTGGAAACCACAACAGCAGCGAGGACGAGACCCTGTCGCTCTACGACAACTCCTCCAGTGAGTCCAGCTTCATTCATACTGGGGGCGTTTGTACTGGTGTGATGATGAACAGGATCTGGAGCCAGTGCTGCTGCTGACATCCCATCATAACTTAACATATCGTCTGTTTCTTTTATTTGCGTGTGTTCAGCTCCGTATTGTAACAGCCTGGTGAAGAACATGGACTCGAACCCGATGTCGCGGATGATCTGGCAGGCCCTGAAGCCTCTGCTGATGGGGAAGATCCTGTACACGCCTCACACGCCCGCCACCCAGAGAGTCATCCATGAGGTATGACATCACTTCCTGCCTCCTCGCGTCCTGCAGGTTTCGCAGTCTGTCTCACCTGTATGTCTGTGTCTGTGGTGCGTTCAGATGAACCGGACCTTCCAGGAGCTCGGTGTGTTCAGGGACCTCGGCGGGATGTGGGAGGAGATGAGACCCAAAGTCTGGAACTTCATGGAGAACAGCGAGCAGATGGACCTGATCAGGGTACACGTTACTCTTTGGTCTTATTTCTTATTCCTCACTCTGTATTTTGTTCTTCATTCATCTTTGTCTACTCTATTTTATTTTTTCTATTTATAGTTATAAATAGTTTCATCATGTTGATCAGTGGTCACCTGTCATCTCTGTAGTTCATAACATAAACACATAATAATATAGAGTCTATTTCACATCTGTAAATATCTGCAGTGTTTATTTATATTCAGTGTCTCTGTGAACAATCAGAATGTTTTAGTAACTTTTGTCTTCAGCTGATGAATAAACTCAAATCCTGATCTGTCGTTCAGACTCTGCTGAAGAACAACGTCACTGCCAGCTTCTTCCACGCTCAGCTGACCGACACCGACTGGACCGTGGCCGACGTCTCCAACTTCCTGTCCAAAAAGGCGGGACAGGCCCCGGACGGCGCCCTCACCTGGAGGGAGGTGTTCAACGAGACTGACCAAGCCATCATGAGTATCTCCCGCTTCATGGAGGTCAGTGTCCGCAGCCACAACACACCTGCAGACGTTTTGTTTTATTCATGCACAAAGGTTTGGGTTTGTTTACAGGACTTGTGAGGACACAGACCTGACAGCTCACTGACACTGTGGGGACAGTGTCTGCTATACATGCTGCTGCTTTAAATCCCTTTGATTTAAACGTAACGACGGCCGCGTCATCAGTACCACTGATCAGATGGGCTGTGTGGACCCTGCAGTGACCTGCTGTGACCTGACATCAGTGTGTGTGTGTGTGTTTTAGTGTGTGAACCTGGACAAACTGGAGCCGGTGTCCACTGAGGAGCGATTGGTCAACCAGTCCATGGTGCTGCTGGAGGACAGGAAGTTCTGGGCAGGGATCGTTTTCCCGGACGTCGACCCCAACTCCACCGAGCTGCCGGCCAAACTCAACTACAAGATCCGCATGGACATCGACAACGTGGAGAGGACCAATAAGATCAAAGACGCGTAAGAACGCACGCACACAGATGAAAGTTTTCCTGTTCCTGAACAGTGTGAACGTCCACAGCGACCCTGAAATTACTCCAATAAAAACAACACAGAGAGGTGTGTTTGTTTACAGTCATTGTGGGGACTCATCTCCCCTTTAAAGACAAACAGGTCCCCACAACGCAGACTGTGTAATTTGAAAAGAAGTAAATCCTCCTCTTCTCTTTCTCTGTTCTCGTTAGCTGTTCAGATTAATAACACAGTCATGTCTGTACGCTGAATATGAAGCCACAGGCAGAAGCTGGTTATCTTAGCTTAGCATAAAGACTGGAAACAGGGGTAAACAGCTAGCGTTGCTCCGTTCATTTCCCAAAATGTCGTTCCTTTTAAGCTTAGGTATTTTTTTTTATTGAGCTGCAGGTAATCCCCCCTTAACCTTCATCCATCCGTTGTCTCTTCAGGTACTGGGACCCTGGTCCTCGTGCTGACCCCTTTGAGGACATGCGGTACATCTGGGGCGGGTTCACGTACCTGCAGGATGTTATCGAGCATGGCATCATCCGAGCCATGACGGGCACCAAGGAGAAGACGGGCGTCTACATCCAGCAGATGCCATATCCCTGCTACGTAGACGACATGTAAGAATGTTGACGACATGTCGCAGCTCTGCTCGTGTCAGCTCCGCTCTGTCCCCTAACATGTCCTCCGTGTCTGTCCTGTCTCAGCTTCCTGCGTGTGATGAGCCGCTCCATGCCTCTCTTCATGACTCTGGCCTGGATGTACTCGGTGGCGATCATCCTGAAGAGCGTGGTGTATGAGAAGGAGGCGCGGCTGAAGGAGACCATGAGGATTATGGGATTGAATAACGGCATCTTGTGGTTCAGCTGGTTCATCAGCAGCCTGATTCCTCTGCTGGTCAGCGCTGGGCTGCTGGTGCTGCTGCTCAAGGTGACCACGACACACGTCAACACATAGTGACATATCACTTTCATTTGTCCCACAGTTTGTCGTCATGTTATTTGTCTTCTGTGTTGAACTCTGTGATGTCACAGCTTCCTGTCAGCTGACCTCTGTCTGTTATTAATCTAATGTGACTTTGTTCTGAACTCGCTGTGTCCGTCTACAGAAGGGGAACCTGCTGCCCTACAGTGACCCCGGTGTGGTCTTCCTCTTCTTGGGGTCCTTCGCCGTGGTAACCATCATGCAGTGCTTCCTCCTCAGCACCGCGTTCGCCCGTGCTAACCTGGCCGCCGCCTGTGGAGGAATCATCTACTTCACCCTCTACCTGCCCTACGTGCTCTGCGTCGCCTGGCAGGACTACATCGGGTTTGGAGCCAAAGTCTTCGCTGTAAGACCGCCGCACTGAGACAAGTTTGTTGTTGCTGTGTTGCTATTGGACAGAGTGAGTCACATGTCCTCCCTCTCTGCAGAGCCTCCTGTCCCCCGTGGCGTTCGGGTTCGGCTGTGAGTACTTCGCCTTGTTCGAGGAGCAGGGAGTCGGCATCCAGTGGAAGAACCTGGTGTCGAGTCCTCTGGAGGAGGACGACTTCAGCCTCCGCACCGCCATCATCATGATGTACTTTGACTCCTTCCTGTACGGAGTCCTCACCTGGTACATCGAGGCCGTGTTTCCAGGTGAGAGCTAACACCAGAAGCAGAAGGTGTCTCACTAAAGCAGCAAGTCTCTTTGATTCAGCCTCTTTTCTCATCAGACAGAGATTACATTTTTAGTTTTACTGAGGTTTATCCACCGTGTGTCTCAGGTCAGTACGGGATCCCTCGGCCCTGGTATTTCCCCTTCACCAAGTCCTACTGGTTTGGAGAGAAAGACAGGAAGTCCAGCAAAGTCCCTCTGAGCCGGAGAGGAAACTCAGAAGGTGAGACTGCCGTAACTGAGAGTAACCACTTGGTGGCGATAGAGCTGCTGTAACAGAAATATTTACATCTGTAATCAGAATGGAAAAAAAGACAAAATATATATTCTAAATGTAATCACGAGACTTTTACTCTGAAAGAGACTTCCTGAACAGAAAGGTGATGTGTGTTTTTCCAGCTGTGTGTATCGAGGAGGAGCCGACTCACCTGGAGCCTGGCGTCTACATCGAGAACCTGGTGAAGGTTTATCGTCACGGGAAGAAGCTGGCGGTGGACGGACTGACGCTCGGCTTCTACGAGGGACAAATCACGTCCTTCCTGGGACACAACGGAGCCGGAAAAACCACCACCATGTGAGTCAAAGACCAGATCAACAGGGACAGGGACGGGGAAGGGGACAAGGACAGGGACGGGGGCGGAGACTGTTAGTGATACAGGTACAGATTCAGTATGTTTATCTCCCCTGCAGGTCCATCCTGACGGGTCTGTTCCCTCCGACCTCTGGCACCGCCTACATCCTGGGCCGAGACATTCGGACCGAGCTGAGCGCCATCAGACAGAGTCTGGGAGTCTGTCCTCAACACAACGTCCTCTTCAGCATGTGAGTCCTCCATCATGACGCTGGACTGTCAGCGGTCTGTTGGTGTGTGTTCGGGCTGGAGGTTTCACCGTGTTTAATGTAATCGTCCCTGTGTTTTGGCGCCCCTGCAGGCTGACGGTGGAGGAGCACATCTGGTTCTACGGCCGGCTCAAAGGTCTGTCAGAGCAGCAGGTCAAAGGTGAGATTGAGCAGATCCTGCAGGACACCGGGCTGCCACACAAACGCACCTCCAGGACCAGCGCGCTGTCTGGCGGCATGCAGAGGAAGCTGTCTGTGGCTCTGGCCTTCGTCGGGGGCTCAAAGGTCGTGATCCTTGACGAGCCGACGGCCGGCGTCGACCCCTACGCCCGCAGAGGGATCTGGGATCTGCTGCTGAAGTACCGACAGGGTGAGCGGTCCTGATTGGTCGGTTTAATCACTGATGTTAAGGTACAGCCAGGCTGTGATTTAACTTTGTGTCTCTTGTCAGGCCGGACCATCATCCTGTCCACACACCACATGGACGAGGCGGACATCCTGGGCGACCGGATCGCCATCATCTCCCACGGGAAGCTGTGCTGCGTGGGCTCGTCTCTGTACCTGAAGAACCAGCTGGGGACCGGTTACTACCTGACGCTGGTGAAGAAGGAGCCGGAGCCGTCGCTTAGCTCCTGCAGGAACTCGTCCAGCACCGTGTCCTTCACCAAGAAGGTCTGTGCCTCACAAACACAAAGTTTACACCACTGGACAGAGTGACAGAAGATACCAGGTTATCTGCAGCCAGTGTCAGCACTCTGAATGTTTGTGCACTGTGTTTCAGGAGGAGGAGTGCGCCTCGGTCAGCAGCAGTGACGCAGGACTCGGCAGCGATCATGAAAGTGAGGCCGCTACCATCGGTGAGCTCTCTGTTCCTGCAGAGCGTTTGATTTGTTCACCTTCAGGTGGATCTGATCTGTGTCTCACGTCTCCGTCCTCAGAGAACGGCCCCGCTGCATCCATCTGCGACGTCCCCTTCGTGCCCCCCGATGTCTCCCTGGTCTCGAGTCTGATCCTGTGTCACGTCCCAGCCGCCCGCCTGGTGGAGGACCTCGGACACGAGCTGACCTACGTCCTGCCGTACAGCGCCGCCAAGGACGGAGCCTTCGTGGAGCTCTTCAAAGACCTGGACCAGAAGCTGCCCGACCTCGGCATCTCCAGCTACGGAGTGTCCGACACCACGCTGGAGGAGGTGACGTGACTCCATCTCACAAACATTATAACCAAGAGAACACAAACACGTTCAGCTGATGATTGTTAACAAATACTAATGATCTCAAACGAGAAGCGGCTGTTTGTTTGTGACTGTCATTATTCTAACATCTGCTTTTATAGGAGAATTAACAGTCGGTACATTTTTAATTTATAAGGTAAAACATTTACTTCATTGTGGATCATTGAAGGGTTCAGTCAGTAGAGACCAGAGACTGACCTCTGGTGGTGGGAGCTGTGAACTACATACAGTGAGTTCAATACAAAGAGCAGCGTCTGGATTCATGATGATTTCTAAAAACGCTCATACACTGTAATACTGTGACACCGCCCGCGCCTAACTTTGGATGGATGGATGGAATAGTACATACATTTTCTTTTGCTTTTTTTCCCTGAAAATTCAGTTTGGATGAAAATCAAACTGATATCTGACCTGATCCAAGACACGTGATCTACTGTATGTACAGAAGATAAAAGATAACTCACATAAAAACATGCTGTGGAGGAATCAACTGAACAATATCTGAATAAATGTCTACCAGAGTGTTTCGCAAAGAAATAAAAAATACAGTCAAATAAACAGTCATGAACAAGACAGTGTAACATCTGAGGGCAAAAATAAATATTAAAAAGATCATAAAACAGGTTAATAAAATAATCTGAATGTTTTGTGTTGTAGATTTTCCTGAAGGTGGCTGAAGATAACGGAGTCGACACTGAAGTGCCTTCAGGTGAGCGGTGACCTCTGACTGGTGTCTTTTCAAAATAAAAGTCGTCTTTACTGCACCATGACATGTTAAAGATAATCTGAAATGTGTGTGTGTGTGTGTGTGTGTGTGTGTGTGTGTGTGTGTGTGTGTGTGTGTGTTCAGATGGAACACTTCCTGTGCAGAGGAGGAGGAGGACTCACGCCTTCGGAGGAGGAGACCATCAGAGCTGCCTGAGACCTTTAACAGAGGACGACAACAACGACTGCAATGAGTCTGATGGAGATCCTGGTACGGACACACACACACACACACACACACACACACACACACACACAGGAGGAGACCTCTGTACTGATGGCGTCAGAGCTGTGATTTGAGATTACTATGAGCAGCACACATGAGAATCACATACAATATATTTCTCATTATTTTTCCCTGATGGTCCGAAGAAGTCTAAGCTAAGTGAGACAGTTTCCAAGTTTACAGCACTGGTTCCGGTGTGCAAGCCAAAAATGATGTAATCATATATTTTGTGTAAAGGCTGTGCGAGCTGTCAATCATCGTCTTACACACGGAGATAAGCAGCAGTGACTGACTCACCTGCAGAGCAAATTAAACATGAGCTGCAGGTTCATCTGGATCTCAGGGTCCAGTTGATCACAAATCCACATCAGCAACATTTTGATGGTTTATCATGTGACCTCTCAGAGTGCCGGGAGACGGACTGGTTGAACTGTACCGACGGTAAAGGATCGTATCAGGTGAACGGCTGGACTCTGAAGAGGCAGCAGTTTGTGGCTCTGATGTGGAAACGATTTCTGTACGCTCGACGCTCCAGGAAGGGCTTCTTCGCTCAGGTACGCTGACACCTGCTCAAATATCTGATATACATGGTTATAATTTTATATATCTGTTGGTGTTTCCCATTATTGTTTAGGCAGTAATTGTTTTCATCATTATGAACTTCCTGTTGACACCGTTTGTTCTGCAGATTGTTCTTCCTGCTGTGTTCGTGTGCATCGCTCTGGTCTTCAGTCTCATCGTCCCTCCGTTTGGAAAGTATCCCAGTCTGGAGCTGCAGCCGTGGATGTACGAGGACCAGGTCACCTTCGTCAGGTACAGACACTGTTACACGCTGCACTAAACCAAGATGTTAATGTGAGTAAATACACCGTGTGTAATGTTAAATGTTGTTTGTGTGTCAGTGACGACGCCCCTGGAGACGCCAACATGCAGAAGTTATTAAGCTCTCTACTGGACGCTCCGGGCTTCGGGACGCGCTGCATGGACGGACATCCCATCCCGTAAGATTTTGATCTTTTAAAATGTGTTTTTCTTCTTGTTAATGATGTTGTGACAGGTTGGGAACTGCTGCTCTGTAACTGATCCTGTCAATAATCAGTAATAATCTATAAACTGTATTTCATCTGTTTGCTGTGTCAAAGTGACATTTGATGTATCTCAGTCACATGTGGTCACTGACTCCTCCCTGTGTGTCCTCAGAGAGGCTCCGTGTACGATGGGCGATGAAGAGTGGAAAACTCCTGAGGTCCCTGAAAGCGTCCTGCAGCTGTTCAGCTCGGCTAACTGGACCATGGAGGATCCATCTCCGGCCTGTTTCTGCAGCTGCGACGGGAAGAAGAAGATGCTGCCGGACTGTCCTGCTGGAGCCGGAGGTCTGCCCCCACCTGAGGTCAGCTCACCTGACACACACACACCTGAACCTGAACGCATCATCAGGCCTGAAGTTACGGCCTCTGTTTGTTAACCACGTCACAAAGATGTTTATGATATTAATACAGACACTGATCAGAGAACAGTCTCCTCATCGGGCTTTTTGTTACATCACATGATCTTCAGCAGCAGACAGACGGTGTTTCTGAGCACTTTAAGAACTTCTCGTCCATGTTGGGTTTTTAAAACAACATCAGCCTTCAGCGTTCAAACTTCAGGAATCATCTAAAAACATTTCAGATTAAAACATTTTGTTCTTTCTTTCAACAACGTCTGATTCGTTCAGACAGGAACAGTTTTCTGAAGTGAAACTGTGAAAAGTGAAAAACTTGGTTGGTGTTTTAAAGAAATAACTGTGATGTTTTTGTTGCTCAGATGAAGCTGAGCGCCACCGACTCTCTGCAGAACCTGACAGGAAGAAACATCTCAGACTACCTGGTGAAAACGTACGCTCAGATCATCGGAAAGAGGTGACGCACCTGAACAAAATACTGCCGTACATTTACACACAGATACTGCTCACACACAGAAATACACATTAACATCCAGAGTAAATATTCTGTGACTAAAAGCTTTTGTTTGTTTACAGTTTGAAGAACAAAGTTTGGGTGAATGAATTCAGGTCAGTCTCTTTTATTCTGCTGTTCTCTTTTAATTTTGAAAATCACAAACTCTCAGTCATCGTTTTCTGTTTGTCTCATGTTGATCTGGTTTTCCTCTCGTCAGGTACGGAGGCTTCTCGTTGGGCGCCCGGAGCACTCAGGTCCTCCCAGCGGCCAACGAGGTTGACGACGCCATCGAAAGAGTCAGAAAGATCTTTGAGTTACAGAAGGTCAGTGAAGGCAACAAAACGTTTAATAAAGATGTCACACGCCTCCTAATTTAGTCATTGATGAACTGATTAAAAGACAAGTTCTCATGAATGAAGTGACGGTTTGTTTCAGGGAGCTGCTGCAGATCGATTCCTCGACAGTTTGTCAGGTTTCATCAACGGTTTGGACACAAAGAACAACGTCAAGGTGAGAAACAGCTGATCAGACTCTGTGATGTGTTTAAAGCTCCAGGAAAACACAGACTTCTCTTTATTACGAATCAAAGACAGCAGGTTAAGAATATACAATAACTGGTAACGATTCATGATCCGTCCTCTCAGATCTGGTTCAATAACAAAGGCTGGCACAGCATCGGCGCCTTCGTCAACGTGATGAATAACGGCATCCTGAGAGCGAACCTGCCTGAAGGGAAAGACCCGAGCAAGTTCGGCATCAGCGCCTTCAACCATCCTCTGAACCTGACCAAGGAGCAGCTGTCACAGGTGGCACTGTGAGTACACACCTGACAGGAAGTTAACAAAGTGGCGTCCACATCCTCTGTTACCGAGGTCCAGTCTTTTGTTGATCAGGACTCATGTTTCAACTTGTCCTCTTCCTGTCGGTCTCCAGGGTAACGACCTCTGTGGACGTCCTGGTGTCCATCTGCGTGATCTTCGCCATGTCCTTCGTTCCGGCCAGTTTCGTGGTCTTCCTCATCCAGGAGCGTGTCAGTAAAGCCAAACAC
>CM048923.1:367500-487500 GCA_026686955.1 Epinephelus cyanopodus | reverse complement strand
TTTGCTGTGTGACTGTGTGTGTGTGTGTGTGCGCGCATGTGTGTGTGTGTGTGTGTGACTGTGTGTTTGAGTGTCAGAGTGTGTGTGTGTGTGTGTGTGTGTGCGCATGTGTGTGTGTGTGTGTTATTGTGTGCTTGTGTGTGACTGTGTGTTTGAGTGTCAGAGTGTGTGTGTGTGTGTGTGTGTGTGCGCATGTGTGTGTGTGTGTGTGTGTGTGATTGTGTGCTTGTGTGTGACTGTGTGTTTGAGTGTCAGAGTGTGTGTGTGAGCGGCGGTGCTGAGTCGTGTCAAGGCTCTCCGTCTGGAGGTGGATCGTTCATCTCCTCAGTGGCGACAGCAGACGTCAACCTCTGTGTGACTGATGGCTCTGAATCTGAACTAATCAGCCCACTGCACACACACACACACACACACACTGTGACCAGTGTGTCGATGTTTGGAGATGGATTTTATGGATTTTATTACGACCTGTCATTGATTCTTTATTTTGGTGGGAGACGTTTCCTTGAAAGTTTGTGTTGTTTATTGATCAGAGTTGATTCAGCATCACTGTTTCTACTGTAAAAATAATAACCGACACATTTTGAATTATATTTTTAACCCTGGAAGAAAACATTATCATTTTCCTTCTGTAACTTTAAGTGTTTCCTGCTCACTGGATGTTGGGTCAGACATGATTCAGAGGCTCAAAGCAGTGAGAGGTTGTCAGAGTCTTCTGAGTGTTAATGAAGGAAAAATATGAGATTTTCAGAATAAACTGGTAAATTTCACAATAAAAGTATGATATAACGCTGTGACTCTTACTGCACCTCATATCTCATATTTCATTTGTTGTAAAATTGTCATTTAAAACGGTTGACTAAACGTAACCACGTGTGTGTGTCGGCTAAACGTAACCACGTGTGTGTGTTTGCTAAACGTAACCACGTGTGTGTGTCAGCTAAATGTAACCATGTGTGTGTGTGTGTTGGCTAAACGTGACCACGTGTGTGTGTCGGCTAAACGTAACCACGTGTGTGTGTCGGCTAAACGTAACCACGTGTGTGTGTCAGCTAAATGTAACCATGTGTGTGTGTGTGTTGGCTAAACGTGACCACGTGTGTGTGTCGGCTAAACGTAACCACGTGTGTGTGTCAGCTAAATGTAACCATGTGTGTGTGTGTGTTGGCTAAACGTAACCACGTGTGTGTGTCGGCTAAACGTAACCACGTGTGTGCGTCGGCTAAATGTAACCACGTGTGTTTGTCGGCTAAAGGTAACCACGTGTGTGTGTCGGCTAAATGTAACCACGTGTGTGTCGGCTAAATGTAACCACGTGTTTGTGTCGGCTAAATGTAAAGAATAACCTGATGATGTCACACACATCTTAAAAGACGTCCAGTGATGATTGGTCGTGGACAACGTGTAGTCTGTCATGTCAGTCGGTTAAGTCACGGTAAGATTTTAAAATGTAATGTAATCAGCTGACCGTGTGAACGGACAAACATGTCAACATGTCATTTAGTCTGAAGCCGACATGAAGCTCATTTAAAAAGCACTGGAATCAGATTAAATGTCTCTGCTCGTCAGCACAGAGGAAACATCTCTCTCTACATTCTTTGTCGTCTTCAGATCCGTCGTCACATGAGACAGACGATGTTCCTCGGTGTGTTTCAGTCTGCAGCAGAGCTAAAATCCAGATCTGCTGCAGCTCTATTTGTGTGTCTGCTGAGTCTATTTCAGACGGCCGCCCACTCAGGCTGAGACGTTCCTGTGTTTTCTGAGAGTGGAAGGACTGTGGACCGGACAGATGGTTTTCAGACACACTTGGAGGACCTGGAGGGAGAAACAGAGTGTGGCGGCCGCCCCCGTCTCCTCCGTTAAATTCTCCTCGCTCCTTCTTTCTCTTTCTGCTGCTCGTACTGACTCCTCTTCTTCTCCTCTTCTCAGCTGTTCCATTACTCTCCATTCTCCAAATGCTTTTTATATTTTCATCTCTTTTCAATTTCCCTTGTTTTATTCTGTCGTCTGCCTTTTCTTTCCTCTCGTCAATATTTATATTTTGTCCTTTTGTCCTCAACATTTTCTGATTCTTTTTTTTATTTTCTCACCTTTATTTTTTCCTCCACTCATGTCTCTTTCTGTCATTTCATTTAATCTTTTATATTATGCGACTCATTCTCTTCCTTACATCTGCACACAAATCTTCCCTTTTATTTCACATTTTTTTCAGATGATGTTCAAATATTAAAACTCTGAATGATGGAAAATAAAATGTGAATAAATCCACAGTTATTTTGGAGTTTGCAGCTGAAACTAACTTTGCAGCTCGCAGTGTTTTTCCTCGTCACTGAGTCACTCTGAAAGTTTCCTGACATTGGAGGAGTGCAGAAAAAAAAAGATTTGGGGAATATGCACTTCCATTTCAGAGCAGCTCCTCTGTTATTTCACCATTTCACACACGCAAATAAAAATGAAATTCAGCCTGTGACTCATGTAGCGCTCCAGCAGAGACGTCACAACGTCCTGATTCTCTTTATGTGATTCTGGATTTATCCTCCCTTCGTTAGAGACAACGTCCCTCCTCCTCCTCTTCCTCCTCCTCCTCTTCCTCTCTGCCCTGAGTCCTGCTTCACTTAATTCATCTCCTCCACTCCATCTCTCCTCTCTGTCTCTTTCCTTTTACAGTGTGAAGCCCACAGGGAAACAAGAAGTAAATAGAAATGAATTCCAGAAATGTGAGGAAGAAATGGATGGATGGAGGAATGAGAGAGAGAGACGGAGAGATAAAGGAAATGTAAGGGGAGGAGAAAAAGAGGTAAAGATGGTTTGTTTCCACTGCAGACAAACACTTTTTTCATCTGTCTCGTCAGTAACGTTCACACAGACGTGTGCAGCTAATGGAGGACAGTCGACTCAAGTCTGCAGCCACGTTCCCATCAGCAGCGGGTCGGCACCCGACGGGTGACCACACATGGGCAGGCAGCGGGCGGAGCAGATACAGATAAGAACGTGTTTAATGCTGAGCTGAGTTTGATGCCTCAACGCTGAAATATTAATAATAATCTATTAGAAATATCTGTAACAACAACGTCATGTGGTGAAGTAATCAGGAGAGTATTAATTCATTCATGTTTTCAGGTCACCAAAATGTAAATACGTTAAAGTTGTCTCCAGACGATCAAACTATCTGAACAGATAATTAAAAAATATGTAGTAATAATACTGGGCTTAAAATAAACTAAGCAGACTGTCGACAGCTGATGAAGCCAACAGAACAAACCCAACAGCTCTCTCACTTCTCACAACAAACAGCTAAACAAATAAACAAATAAACAAAAACTCTTTCCAGGAGAATTTGTAGAAATGTAAAGACTATTAAAATAAAGTGTTCCCAAAAACATCTCAGTGTGCAGACTGATGGAAAATGACACCTGATAGTTGATTTATATTTTCACTGTGGCTGCAGATTCTTTCTTGAGAAAAAGACTTTTCCGACTCTGTAAGACGTTAAAACACAGTGTGTGGACGGCACAGCGTCAGATGACAGACGACACATAGAGGAGGCAGAGAGAAGGACAGATGTAATGACAAAGCAGACGTGGCCCCACCCACCTGTGTTGTAGTGCTTGGTGCAGTAGCGCAGGTCCTTCTCCTCTTTGAGTATGAACTGAGGTAGCGTCAGGCCGTCGGCCACCTGCACGGCTCCCTTCTCGTCCCACTCGAATATGAGGTCGTTCATGGTGTAGCCAACTGGAGGACAGAAAGAGGAGAGCAAGAGCTCAGACTTACTCACATGTCATCTCATGACTCCAGGTTAGACTCTTAACGCCGTCAGGTCAGAAACACAGGGAGGATATAAGAAGAGGTCACTGCCTAACAACAGACTGAACCTCCCAGCAGGTGTAGCAGACACCTCTAACCCTCATGTATGAATGTCTCTGAGTCAGACGGTGGCGTTATGAAGCGTTCCAGTGTCTGTCGCTTCCTTTTGACATGTTAACATCAGGACTGACACCAGGTCAGTGCTGTATTGGTCTTTGTTCCTCTGAGGGCAGCTGACCCTCTGTGAACGTACAGAGCTCTAGCTTCACTTCCTGTTTCTATGACTCCTCCCATGAGTATCTGTGTGTGTGTGTGTGTGTGTGTGTGTGTGTGTGTGTGTGTGTGTGTGTGTGTGTGTGTGTGTGGTCCTCCCTGCTCCTCAGTGTGTGTGTGATCATACTCACAGCTCTCCAGCTGCATGATGCAGGTTTGGACGTCCATCGGGAAGTTCTTCAGATCCATGGGACAGGCCAGGACCAGCGTTATACTGCAAAAACACACACACAGACACAGACACAGACACGCACACACACACGCACACGCACACGCACACACATACACACAAATGGATTAAAAACAATCTTTTATCTCCTGCTGTTCTCCAGACTGACTTTTAATAAGTGCGACAATATCTTTAATGAATCAATTACAAGCAGCGGTTTACAAACATTTAGTTTCATGTTGAAACACAGGAGATAACAGAGAGTCCCACAGCTGGTGGCTCAAAGTCAGACTCATTGAATTATAATAAAACACTGATAAAAACAGAATTATACTTGTTTTCCTGAAGATGTGATTTGATCCAGACAGATCTGAGGGATTAGCACTGAAACAATTAGTTCATTAACTGATTAGTCCTCAGACAAAATCATTTGTGGAGAATTACCTGAAACAGATTTGCTGGTTTAAACTATGAACCGTGAAAACTGTGAGGATCTAAAAAAACAAACCCACCAGTGATTGATCAACTGATGGATCCTGACACGTGCGACTTCACTGCAGCTTTTCTAAAATAATTCAATGCATGTTGAAGTGTTTTTAGGTTTTTTTGGAGTAAAACTTCTGGAGCAAGTGAAAACCTGGAGGATTAGACTCTGTTTGTGACGATCGACGATGATCAGCTGTTGCTGCTGTTGGACGCAGCACTGAAGGAGCGTCTCAGTGAGCTGCTCTGCTTCTGCTCTGTTAGCACCAACTAACACAGCAGCAGCGGCTAGCTGCTAACGGAGCCTTGAAAAGGTCCAGCCTCATGTCGTCTGTGTCGGCCTGAATCGACGACAAGGGCGGACTAATGCCAACGGTGGATACACACTGATAAATCTGATGCTGACCAACAGCCAACAGGGCCTTCAGCGGTACTGAGTGTGTGTGTGTGTGTGTGTGTGTGTGTGTGTGTGTGTGTCTGTGTGTCTGTGCACACACACACACATCAGTGACTGAACACATCAGTGAGCTGCACTGCACTTCATCACTACACACAAACATCACAAATACTCACGGTAGCATCAAATGTGGATAAATCCGCCACTGAAAATAGTCCCCTGTCTCGTTAGTAAGTTCCTCCTGTTTGTTTGATAAAAACTACAGCCAGCAGCTGTTTGATAAAATTACTGATTATCAACTATTATTAAAAGAAGGAAAGTCAGGCCTGAGTCACACAGAGGGGACGGGGGAGTCACAAAGTGATCCAAAGGTATCTGATGGATCTCTGTCGCAGCATGGAATGAAGATAAAGGCAGATTTTTTCACTGAGGAAACCTGAAGACGACACCAAGAGGACTGTGAGGTCACACATGCTTCTTCTTCTCTGCTGGAGGACCAACGACCAGGATGAGAACCTGTAGCTGAGCAGAGGTGCAGTAACATGGGAAGGAGTCAAGTTTCACTCGCGGCTGATCGGTGAAACTCAGAAAATGAAAATGTGTGTGGCGGCTGGTCCCACGTCGCTGTGACACATTAGAGTCTCAGCCAGCACCATTAATTACTGCTGTCACATGGAGGGAATGGATCTGTGCTAAAGTCAACTTCCCCACATATTAATGGAAAAAACTAGTTTATAACTGATACCATGTGTCACTGAAATTAAAGGCTTTGATTCTGAAATGAGATCTCTACCAGCGGAGGAATGAAACACGTCGTCAGGTGGCTTCAGTCGACACGTTAGACCTCAATATTCTCTGCTGGTAAATGTGTCGGACGTGTTCATTTAAAATGTCATCATCTGTTTTCAGGAATAAATTCAGCCAATTATAAATGTTACCATGATGATTATCAGTATCCATCAATCCATTATTTTCACATTACTTTATAAATGGTACAGTATGTGAAATATATTTTCAACAGCTGAGCTAACTCTGCTAATTTCAGATGATTTAAAGTTTTTTAATTTAAGCCAGTCGGCAGTTCTGTTTTATATTTGAGTTCAACAATCATTTATATTAAATGCAATTCAGCACCAACAGCCATGTCACAGCTCAGGCGTGACACAGTGTTGGCATCGTACATTTCTGCAAACCACACACATGTTTCATGTCCATGTGAAGTTTGTAAGGTGATGTTTTCCTGGGACGGTGGATGATGAGTTCAGCACCAACAAACAAAAACAGAGTTCAGCTGTTGTTGTCAACAAATATGTTTTTTAACGACCTGTCACTGTGAACTTTAATATCACCAATTATTCTTCATTGTTCATCTTAAATACACAAATTTGTTTATCAAGACGAACTAACGTGTTGGTTGCCGTTGACACAATCAGCAGAATAAATACTGGTCTTGTTTCTGTTACATTTGTCCATGATGTGATTTTATGAAGTGTCAACACTGCTGTAGTTAACGTGGTTGTGTTTAGGCACAGAAACCGTGCGTCTGTGGTTAGTGTGAGATCATGGTCATGTGTTGGGAGCATGATCTCGACAGGAAACGCAGCGATGTCTTGGTAAAACCCAAACACTTTCTGTGAGTCACTAAAAAAACACCCACATCTGGTGGCTACAGCTCCTCCACTATCCCTCCACTTTAGGACAACAAAGTCAGCTCATTACTGAGACACAGACACACATATGTATGAATGTTAGAAATATAACACATATCCACAGTTTGCAGAAACATAAAACAGCAGCATTATCTGCTGGCGCCGGGGCTGAACCTGTCATGTGACTGTGCAGGTAACTCTCACATAGCAGGAGGTAATAACTGTGGCACAAACCAACATCCATCACCTCTGTCATCATAATCTCTAAATCACTCAACGCTCTCTTCAAGAGAAAACCTAAACTGCACAACAGCTCTGTGCAGAGTCGGAGCTGTCAGCAGGTTGTCATGACGTGCACACGCTCCGTCCTTCTGTTGGGCTCTAACAGGACACCCGCTGCTGCTACAAAACACACACACACACACACACACACACACACACATACACTCGGCCTGATGTACAAAATAAAGTTTGCCGCGTCCGCACATTGTTCGTGGCTGACAGGATGCTGAATATGTATTGCACACATGATGTGGCCTCCACAGATGTCCACTTTCTGAGAAAGAAGATTCAGCTCTGTGGCTTCCTGTCGGCTGCGTCCTGACACCTAAATGCTGACAAAGTTAGTGCCTTCACGCTTTTTCCTCCCGGAGCCTCCAACCCTGCAGGTGATTCTGTTCCACTACAAGCAGATTACACACACAGTCTGGCAGGACTAACGCAAAACAGATGCTGGATGTAACGACCACTACAGTGACTGATATCAGTGACATCTGATGATTACACTTTCTTATTACAGTTTCTAAATGCTGACCAACGGAGTCTGAGCTCGACTTGTGTTTGTTGCAAAATTCAAAATGACAAAACAGAAAATTCTTTTAGGCTAGAAAATATTCTCTAAAATGAGCCGACTCTTTATCATGTCTGTTTGGTGGATAATAAAGTTTGTGACAGTTCCCATCATGCTTTGAGAGATGCAGCTGTGGGCTTCACCTGAGGTCACCTGATGATGTCAGACTACGTACGTTTACATTTGATAAATGGCACCATTAAAATGATGCTAAATTATCTGGCAGCAGTTCCTGTCTGCAGTCGACTCATGGCTGCCTCATCATGTCTCTTTGGTGCTGATGGAAACTTAAAAACGTGATGATTGTTCTGGACTCATCATGAGCTCTGTGATCTGTCAGCAGATTCATGAACACTTGTTGGTGACAGAGATGTAGGCTGCCATCACTTTGGTGTCGGGGTCACTGGGACAGACGAACGCCCCTAAACTCACAACAACTGCTCAGAAACATGGTGAATTTAAAATGTTTGGTCGCTTGATTCACTTAAAGTTGCACATAGTTATTACTATAGTCATCACTGTGAAGGATGGACACAGCATAAAGTCATTTATTATTGTTACCCTGACAACAAGTCATGTTTTGGTATTTTTCGGGGAGGCACTGCTGCAGAGACAAACTTTATATCTAGAGCTTCAAACTGTTCTTAAAATTTAGGACTGAAATATTTCACGTTTGGAGAAAAACAGTCTGTTGTCATTTGGTATGAACCAAAACCACAAACTAACTGTGTCACAAAGAGCAGCCACAGTGTGGAGCTTTACGTGAACTATAATCTAAAGAAAAGATAAAGACGCCAGGTCAGAGAAGGACAGACTCTGCTGTTGTGTAGCTGAAGGTGAGGATGAGGTTCATGTCTAATTTTACTGCCCTGTATATGAAGACACAAGGACTGGACCTCTGTGTTGATTTCTTTTGGTTGGATGATCATGAATAATTTGAGTTGCGTTTAAGACACTTTTTTGGGGCTGATTTTTCTTTGCCAGGCCTGAGATGAAAGCAAAGTATTTGGTTTGAGGACTGAGCTGTAAAATAATGTCTGCTTAGCTGAGGGCTGGGCTCAAGGAAGTGTGCATGACACTAAATAAATAATCAGTCATCACTGTTATTAATGAATCACTATAAAACTCACAAGCACAACAGAGTTGGAAGAACGACTTCCTAACTCAGGAGATGGGACCGTGTGAGAAGCTGAGACGCAGTGTGAGTCACTCTGAATCTAAAAAAGCTGGTATCATGTCCGTCTGTTCAGATTTCAGTTCTGACTCCAAAAACAATGACATGAATTTTGATGCAAATCGTGACAATGGCTCACTGAGAGTTTGAGGTTCCTTGGTTTCACATAGCTGCATATTAAAGTTTGGTCCAGCTGAGGTTCAGAGACAGAGTCAATCAGTGCTGACTGATGGAAACAAGGAGTAGACGATGTCAGAGTCTGTGAGAACAGTCTCAGTTTAAGTCTTCCTAAAATAATAAATCAGCTTTCTTGGCCTTTCTCTCCTGTTCCAAAAAACACAATGAATTTTGCACTTAAGACTTGGTGAAATTAAAGTATCATAGATTTTCTTTTCCATGCAGCAGCCACACGCACAGATGAGACCACACATCAAGCTCAGAGCGAGCCTCGCATTTAGTTTTTGAAGTACAGCAGGAGATTTGACTGCGTCTGAATCTGATGGTCCAATCTGGAGGAGTTCACTTTCATCTCGGAGGAGACGCGACCATCGGTCATGACTCCTCCTCGTGCCGCTCCACTGTTGAGCGATAAACATCAAAAAACTGAGTAAACAACATTTACAAGGCCCACTTTCTCCTTCTACCTTCGGGACGGTTTAATATCCCGAGCCGCCTCGTCGCCTCCGAGATCAAGCTGATCAAGCGAGGGTTCATTCTGATGTTGTCAAGTTAACAAATGAAAGCTGCAGAGGGGGAGCGCGGGGCTCATCCCCTCTCTGACGATATTTCTAAGGGGCCAATCTCACTCCTCCTGCTGCTGGACATGAAGGTGAAAACTGAGGTTGATAACAGATTAGACCTGCTGCTGGAATACTAACAGGCTGAGTAGATTACCATGGCTGCTGCGTCTCTTTCTCATTCGCCCCTGAGCAGAGGCAATAAAAGCAGAGGAGGACGAGGCACCGGCAGGCTAAAAGGTTTGTCGGCTGAAGGCGGCTATAACTCTGAGAGCCTTGAATGGGATATCTCAGAGATAGGAAGAAAAAGAGGGGAGGAAGTTGAGCTCTGGAGGAAATAAAAACCTCCAACTTTGCTGCAATAAGAGCGCTCTAAAGCAGAAGATGAAGGTCTGAGGAATGCAATAAACAGGAAGTCAGAGCCGTCACTTTCTATCCTCCATCATAGTTTTATAACTGATTGTTTCAATATAACCTCCAGACTTATAACCTCCCTGCTTCCTCTGCTGCTCAAACTTTTTCTATTACTGTTAAATCTCTTTTAAACCATCAGTGAACTGTTTGACTCCACCTGCATGGAGGCGCTGAGCTTTTTACAGCTGCTTACACTTAACTTGATTGTTGCACCTGTAATGAAGCAGCCTGGATCAAAGCAGGACACTCTCGGACTTTACATCTGATATCTGATCCTCGGCTCACCGTATACTGTACAGCACGTTGCCGTTTTTAGAGATGCGCAGCAGCTTGTTGTCGGTGGTGACCTCGTGGAAGTTGGCCCCCTTCTCATTGGCGAAGAACAAGTCAGGTTTCCAGATGGAGTCCAACATGGAGGGGTCGAGGTCCAGCGAGTCGTCGGGGTACTCGCTGTAGGCCAGCCGAGGGTCGTTCCACTGCTGTCGCAAGAAGATGTTCACTCTGTAGTCCTGAGAGGAGACACACAGACAGACAACATAAAGACGTTAGAGAGTTCTGCAGCGATGGATCGATGAGGAAACAAAAATGATCACATATGTGGACGTGGAAAGTGTACGACCAAACGTGGACATAAGAGTGAGGATGTGTTAAACATTCAGAGAACTGTTGTCTCTGATGCGGTGGAGTGAAGTCGTCCTGAGCAGAGAATGAAGTCACTCCCTGTGTGTGTGTGTGTGTGTGTGTGTGTGTGTGTGTGTGTGTGTGTGTGTGTGATGTATCTGAGCCTCTCTGTGGTTTGTTGTGGGAGCCGGTTTCTGTCTGTACTAAGGATGGGAATCGAGAACCGGTTCCAACTGGTTCAATTCATCAACATCATTAGCCTTTATGCGTAACGATTCCCTTATCGATTCTTTTCATTACGCTGACTCTTTACGTTGATGACGCATGTCACGCTCGTCAGTCAACAGCACGTTCAACAATAAAGAAGACGTAATGGCGGAGAGACAGAAGCGGCTGAAAGTGTGGCTTCGCTTCAACAAAAAAGACTCTAACAGTGCGACGTGCAGTTTATGCAGCACTGTAATTACATGCAAGGGCGGAGACACCACCAACATGCTGAGGCATTTGTTGTCTCATGGCATTAAATATCAAGAGTGCCACGTCTTCGAGAATCTGCGGTCAACATGTGCAGCTGCAGCTAAGTCACAGCAGAGCAGTGCCAGTGACGGTGCGTATGTCCTGTCCTATGTCAACCTTCTGTCACTGTCAGCACTGCTCTGTGAAATAAGTTAGCACTGCTAGCTGCTACCCATCGACTCAGACATGTTGAGAACTGTGTGCAGACAATTCAGTAAATCACTAGTGTGCCCTGAAGGACACACACAGCTCCTTAAAGCTCAGATCAGACCGACGACTCCTGACGAGACGAGCTGAAACAAACAAGTATTTGCAACATGCCATTCTCCTGCCAGGTCACGCTGCAGCAACTTTCCTCTGCAACACTCTAAAATGGTTTCGTGTCATCACCAGTCTTTGGTCTGAACTCAAGCAGCTTGTGTTGTGGATGAATCAGGTGTGACAAACACAATCATCACCAACGGAACAAAGATGAAGATTTTTCCCCCAAATTACAAAAGGGTTAGGGTTAGTATTAAGTAGTAAGTATTTGAAGAGGAGTAAAAAGCTCATGACACCATTAACTTGTATTATTGGAATCATTCAGCTATTTAGTTTGGAAACCTTAAAAGCTTTATCAAACATCAACTATGCAGTGTGTCCCTCAAATCATCCAACAGTTCCACAAACAGATATTTATCACAGAAGAAGAAATGAGGAGAAAAGTTTCTCCCCCACAGGAGCAGGAGACGGACCAGAATGCAACACAGCATCAACACAAAGGACAAGAGCTGAGCGTTTTCTCATCTCTCAGCTGCTATCAGCTTCATCAGAGCTGCTGCCTCTGCAGCTGCATCCTCTGGAGGTCCACAGTCTCTCTCAGGCAGGTCGGAGGAAATGGATTCAGCTCAGAACCTAAATGACTACAAACCAGTGAAAGTCATAAAGCATGAATCCAGAAACAGCTCCGACAGAAGGATGTAAAACGTGTCCTGAGGGAGATGTTCCCTTTAAAGAGGAGAGGAGGGAAGAAGGCTCATCGAGGGTCAGTGCACCGCTGACTCAAGATGCTCTAACTCCGTACAGAGGAACGGATGGACGGATAGATGAAGTGATGGATGTGGTGTGCGGTTCGATGAGCAGGTGGTGATGGCTCCTCATCCATATGTCATTTCCTCCTTTATGTGAATGTAGAGATTTCAGTGATCAGGCTGAGCTGTGGCCTCGAGCCATATCTGAGATCTGTTTCCTGCCTGTGATCCCCACAGACCAGCCGGCTCTCAGCTTCTCTTTAGTTCTTTTCTTCTGTTCTCGGAGGTTCGTGTTCGCTGTGCTTTTATTGATAGAGATTTTTTAAAGTCTTCTCTTTACTAAACAGAACAGTCAAACACACAGACTGAGGGGGACACACAGAGGGAGGGTCGGCCTGGGACCGAGCTGGACGGCAGGGCTGAACAACTGTTAACACCTCTTAACGAGGCCTTCCCTCAGGTTTTGGACTTGTTGCAGTAAAGAGGAGCTGAAAACACACACAGTTTCATTTTAAAACACATGACTGCTGCTGTGTTTCAACTGCGCTTCTGCACAACTGCAGCGTTTGGACCTTTATGTGTGGACCTGCTGAGGGAGTGGTGACATCTCAGTTTAAATGGTTAGTGAAATTAAGCTTTTTCATTTGAGGTTTTTTTTAAGTGATGTTAAGTCGTGAGCAATTTAAGGCGCTGTGTCCACCACCACGTTTTAAATTCTGTGCTACTGGAGCGTTATATATTCATGTTGCAGCGCTGGGTGTTGATTCTGCACGAGCACTGAAACTTGTGTGACCTCAGGTAAAAATGTCGTGCGTGTCACTAGAAGAGAGACAAATACCGCAAAGACAAAATGTCACATCTGACACTGAGCTGAACAACAACAACAACAACAACTACGACACAAAGACAACATTTGAGGAGAAATCTGTTCATAAACTGTTTCTATCTCATGCTTCCTCTCATGGACACAGACCTGCGTGTCCTTCATCCAGAGCCAGTGCTCGACCTCGTGCCGACGTGTTTACTTCCACAGATATTCTGTATCATAGCAACCAGATTAAACCAATGCATCTCTAAAACGCTCTCAAATGCTTCCAGCTGTGTGTTTATGTGTGTCTGTGATATACAAACA
This sequence comes from Epinephelus cyanopodus, assembly GCA_026686955.1. NCBI lineage: Eukaryota > Metazoa > Chordata > Actinopteri > Perciformes > Serranidae > Epinephelus > Epinephelus cyanopodus. Next base: position 474,271 of record CM048923.1, on the reverse strand, counting down.
ACTACCTGTGTAAATTACCAAAAACTTGTATTTCTAATTGAATCCGACCTACTGGCAGCAGACTGTGTTCCAGCAGTCCTTCAGTCCTTCAGTGTGTCCTGTACAAACAGGACTGTAGACTATAAAGCTGCTGATCTTTGCCTCAAAGATTCAAAGATTCAAAGATTTGCAGCTCCAGAGTTCAGTGTTGGTTTTAAAAGGTTAAATCCAGACTGCAGCGCCGATATCAACCTCCACCGTACGGCTTTAAAACCTTCAGCCTCCACTGTTTAACTGAAAGATCAATACACATCCTCCATCCTCCCACTCTGTGTGTGTGTGTGTGTGTGTGTGTGTGTGTGTGTGTACTTCTACCTCTGTGAGGACCAGAGTCAGTTTCAGAGAGTGAAACACAAATGAAACAAATTTTAAATGATCATGACGGACCGACCTGCTCTGACAACATTTATAAAAATATATATATATTTTTAATTACGAGACTCATCCTCCCAAGATGCACCACAGAGTGCCACAGGAAGTCGTTCCTGCCTGTGGCCATCAAACTATACAACTCCTCCCTCAGAGCGTCAGATCTGCATTTGGACTTAATTTACCAATCAGCATTTATAATCCATAAGTATCTATAATATTTCTACTGTGACTTAAAGGTTAATTATTCTCTGCAACACTGCTGTCACCGTGCAGTGATTAATCAGCTGTTGAATGTCCATATTTTTTCAACAGATAATCCACATAATTGTTCATATTTCAGATGTTTATTCTTGTTTTTATTCTATTGCTGTATAAACTGCAGTGAACATTATAGAATACTAAATACTTTATATTTCTGAATAGTTTACACACAGTGTTTAATGGAGCACATATCTTTATATTTTGTAGCACAGTCAACACATTTTTATTCTTAGCATCTTAAATACTAGTGTTCAACACTGCAGTACTTTATTTCTATTTTATTTTATGACTTTATATTTACATATGTCTGTATCATACTCTTATTCTTCCTCTTTACAGTTCTCTGTTCTTTACATCAGAGCGACTGTAACCAATCACAGCCTCCCCTCAGGGATCAATAAAGTATTTATGATTCTGAAACATTAAATGTTTTCTTTATGTAAATGTCATCAACAGATACAAGGTGTGTTTTATTGTTGTTGTGTCATTTAAATGTCATAAATTGACTGTATTGACCTGACTGACAGAACTGAACTACATGTCTTTGTAAATCACAGCTTCAGCTCTCAGTAATTCACAAACTGTTGGTTCAGCATTTAAACGAAGGACTAACGGCGTCATCTTCCTGCTGAGAGCAGGTCGTCTCTTCAGAAGGTCACTCTGACGGTTAGGATCCCAGGGTTAGTGTTGGAATGAAGAATCGATCCAGGTAGAAGATATTAAGTGTTTCTCCAACAGAGCTTTATTGTATGACCTCACCATCAGAGATGGAGCGTCCGTATTCAGCGTGAGGTGGCATTTCGCTCGCCCCTCCATCCCTCTAATTGTCAATTATTCTCAGAATATGGAGCGGGGCCACTCCGGCCAGGCGACAGCATCATTAAGCTGCATCGCGGGGACGAGGCTCGGCCGCGCCAGCAGCCTCAGCGGGTGGCATTTAAAGGAGCAATCAGCCACGGTGCTGCATGTGCGTGTGTGTGTGTATGTGTGTGACACACAGTCACATGGCAATCAGCCTCGCTGGGACCGTTCTCTGTTCATCACAGTTTATTAGACCGAATATCTCACATGAAACAAATGACCTCGACCTTTGGAGAAGGAGTCGCCTTTTCTCCTGCAAGATGATGTGATGAATAACCTGAGCCAGCGCAAAGATGAGGAGTGTCTGTCGATGGGAGAAGGAGCGAGGGAATACAGAGGAAGGAGCCAGCCCACGCCACCGCCATCAGTCATCCGCCCGCCTGCAGTTTGACAGCAGCTTGATAATTATGAATTGAGTGGTCACACACGTCTGACTTCTTACACAGCTAATTGTTGTGATGCTGCTGAACTCTGCAGCACCTGTTGTCCACGTCTGCTTCAACAAACTCCTCCGTCACACGGCTCCACAGCTGGGCTGATGTTCCTGTATCATCTCAACGTATCCTCACACATGTTCCTATCCTGTGAATATCTGCACCACAAATGACATTAATAGATTCATGCCCGTTTGGGATGGACGGGATCTGAGCGGGTTAAAATGATACGACCTCCAGTCGTGCACATTCAGTGCATCAGACTGAGAGGACGGTGAAACCGTGATGCACTGGGGATGTAAATGAGGGGAGTAATGTGAGGGTGCAGATGAATCATTTCAGTGTGAATAGACGACTGATTCAGGGTTTATTAAAAAATGCTGTTGACACTGCGGTGGCTCCGTAACGCTGAGGGAAGCTGCTGCAGTACGACGTGCAGTAAAAAGTGGGACTCCTGCGACGCCCGTAGGTTCGTGCTCGTGGTTTAATGTGCGGACAGAAGGCCGTTGGAGTGTTAAGTGCTATCCTGAAATTACCATCCACCACCGCCACGCTGCTATGAAACCATTAACAGAGGAAATGCTGTACTTACACAATACCGCACTCATTTCAGCACGTATTAAACTCAGGCAGTAAACCACGCATGAAAGACTGCAATCTTCCTCCTCCTCTTATTCTCCTCCTCCTCCTCCTCCTCCTTCCAACAACAACAAATGCAGAAACTAGAGAAACAGCAGCGGCAGCAGCCATATTCTAATTCCACGCCTGTCATAACATCCTGCCGGCTCCCTGGATGCCGCTCAGGTAGGAAGGGGAGGTAGGAGGTTACGGAGGCTCACACATTATGGCAGCACATCTGCTCAGCTCAGACAACATGGCGCTGAAAGACAGAGACGCTGTGTGGCCTCAGCACTTCCTGCGGCAGCAGCCGACGATGTCAAATCAATTCACAACAGCAAACGTCTTTTGCTGCTTTAACAAGTGCCGATGAAATTAAACCTGCTCCGTCAAAGCTGCAGAGTGATGCAAGAGTTTTACATAAAAATCACCCGTCGACTCAAAATACATCTCACAGAGCAGCTGCTGCTCTACAGTCAGACAGGCTGAGCAACAGGGACGGCTGAACAGGAAGTGATGGATCAAACTGGAAACATCATCATGCTGTGGAAATCTGCGACAGAAAAAACAAAACTAAGAAACACCAAGCTGCTGGACATCAGACGAAAACACTGTGCAGTCATTACACACCATCATCATCATCACTGTGACCTCGTCACATGTCCACGTTTGCTCATGGACTTTCCACGTCCACATATGGCGTCCAAGGTACCCTGGGTGTGTCGGTTGTTGACGTTCTGGGACGCCGTGTCAACTTCAGCCTGTTACATGCATTGTCTGTTTTCAAAATACACTTCTGTTTTCACAGGAAATGTACAGTTTGATACAGTCTCTTTCAAAATAAAAGCACTACGTCGGTACAGCACCACCAACTGATGTTTTTTTCCTTCAGCAACACACACGTTTAGCCAACACACACACACGTGGTTACCTTTAGCTGACACACACACGTGGTTACATTTAGCCGACACACACACGTGGTTACATTTAGCCGACACACACACGTGGTTACGTTTAGCCGACACACACACGTGGTTACATTTAGCCGACACACACACGTGGTTACATTTAGCCAACACACACACATGATTACATTTAGCCAACACACACACGTGGTTACGTTTAGCCGACACACACACATTTCTGCTTAAGAACTGCCAACCTTGTTTACTCAGCTCACATGTTTCTCTCCACATGAGATGAGCTCAAACAGCAATCACAGTGATTTCAAGCATCGACAGGCACCAACGACCCTGACAGTAATCCAACATGCTGAATCGGCTGAAAATAAAAGCCGAGGGGTGCTGAGGACGCGGGACACAGCGCAAAGACCAGGGTGACAGACGCTCACCAATGACCCCACACTGACACACAGCCGACCTCTCCCTTGGTGTATCAGGGCCTTTACAGGTATGCATACTTATAGGTGGGGCCTGCTTATAGTAACTGGGAAAAAGAATATGTAATTTAACTACATTTCTAATCAGAATTTTGGTGACGACCACTGAGGAGTTACATTTGAATATATATATTCTTTACAGTGTAGAGTCAGATTCAGTTGCTCTGCATCTTTTCACTGTACACGAACGATTCTTTCGGCAGAAACTATTTCCAAGGACAATTCAAACAGTGATGGATGAAGAGGAGAGAATAACTTTTTGCAGCACAGTGTAAAGTCTGTTCATACAGGAAGTGAAGGAGCCGTCAGATAACTGTGTGTGTGAGGTGATTCAGGTTTCTGTGTGTGAAGGATAAAGAGTGTGTGAAACTAATTTTCATATATGAAGCATGATATGGATCCTTCCAACCTCTCTGTTACACGTCTCATATCAGCCAAGGTATTAGAAAACAAAAGCTTTTATATTCAGGATTCTGCAGATCCTCAAAAGCCTTAAAATACATTGATTTTATAAATCTAAAATTAAAGTCTTAACTGGTGTTAAAATGTCTTTAATCAGTGTGACTAAAGTCTTTGAACAGACATTGTGGGGAGGAGGATGTTATGGATCTTTGTCTTTTTGTTCTGATGCTGCATTTTAAAATCTCTAAATAATTTGGAACATTGATTTTTTTAAAGTAAATAATTTACCAGATGTCCGACACGGATCAGGAGAGAGGGACCAACACGATTTTGTTTTGGATCAGAGGATCAGCTCTGTGTTATTCAGCCGTCACTGTGACCTGGACCACATGGACGAGCGTTAGATTTCACAGCATGACTGAAACCGGTCTGAGGCGATGCACACGAGACTCAGTGTACTTTATGCAAAACGTTTTTAAACTGGTCATGATGGTGACAGTGGCAGTGGACTCAACGTGCAGCAAAAACACCAGATAAACTCACCAACAGAAGTCAGTTCTGTTCGGCCCTGCTCTGCTCTGCTCTGTGAGACCAGTCAGGTTTTATCTCATTGTCCTTTATCCCAAATAACTGATGTTGGTTCATGTTTTTATTTTCTTCTATCTGGGTTACTGTAAATACATTTTAATTCAGTGTGACATTAATAAAGTCTTAAATCTTCCTGAAGCAGCAGATATTACTGATATTACTCCTACATAAAAACATTCTGCAGAAGAAGAGAATTATTAATTGAATTCAGCCAGAAGCAAATTTCTTTTTTTTTTAAATCCCACAAGCACAATGAGAAACATATCAGTCAGCAAGTGTTTCTGAAGCAGCTTTATGTTACAGTGAACATTTTGACAAATTGTCCCCGACACAAAATACATTTATTCTCTATTTTGATGCTGTTTGGCGCCCTGACACCAGATTCATACTCCAATTACAACAAAATAAAAAAATCATTTTGTTAGTGAAGTGTTAAGTGTCTGTGGGGGCGGGGCTGAGTGTTATTATTAATTATTATTATTGTTATTAATTGAATTCAGCAGGAAGCAGAGAATTTTATTTTTTATAGGCCTACTATGAAAGCAAGAAGCAGATTAATTCAGGACATTTTTAGGTGAAGTTCAAATTAAAAATGTCAATAATAAATATGTGCAGTGTGATCTGGTTACAGGATGATCTAAACAGATTTACGATGGATGACTTTTGCAATTTAATATTTGTTTTTTTTTTATTGGTGTTTAATATCTTTGTTAACAGTCTCTAAATAATAGACGTTCTAGTGGAGCCACATGTGATGTGTGTGTTTTACAGAGCGAAGCAGAATCTGGTGATCAAACGTTTGCACTTCCAGTGTGTGTGTGTGTGTGTGTGTGTGTGTGTTTAACATAGACACACACAGAGATACACACACACAGAGTGAGGCTAGTGTGAGTGTGTGTGATCTCCAAAGGACAGAGAATAAGGAAGGAAGGAAACAAGTGAAAGAGTGGGATGAGAGGGTTGCATGTGTGTGTTTCTGTGTGTGTTAGAGAGAAAGACAAAGAGTGTGAGCGAGCATGCGAGCGGCGAGAGCGGTGCTGAAACAGGAATAAAGCCGTGTACCGCCGGGACTTCAACACGCACTGCACCATTCTACCGACTCCATCTATCACTGTGCTCCGGCCCCAGCAGCACTCTGTGTGTGTGTGTGTGTATGTTGTGGCCCAAGCGTAAAGCGAGAGCTGCACACTGCAACAAGCGACAGCCTTGACGGCCTCCTCGGCATGCGGCTCGCTCCCTGCAGCCTCTGCAGATTTAAAGTGGGTTTTCTGGCTTTATAAAACTGATAATTTGACTGTTTTGTTTCTGTGAGTGATCCACTCTGTGTGTGATCCACTCTGTGTGTGATCCACTTTGTGACTGATCCACTCTGTGTGATCCACTTTGTGACTGATCCACTCTGTGTGTGATCCACTCTGTGTGTGATCCACTCTGTGAGTGATCCACTCTGTGTGATCCACTTTGTGACTGATCCACTCTGTGTGATCCACTTTGTGACTGATCCACTCTGTGTGTGATCCACTCTGTGTGTGATCCACTCTGTGAGTGATCCACTCTGTGTGATCCACTTTGTGACTGATCCACTCTGTGTGTGATCCACTCTGTGTGTGATCCACTCTGTGTGATCCACTCTGTGTGTGATCCACTCTGTGACTGATTCACTTCTCCACTCTTCCTCAATCTTCCTCCATCTGTCTGTCTCCTCGCTCCTCTTCCTCAGTCCTCCTCCTCGGCTGTCACCAGGATCAATTTGGTCTCTGCAGGAGGGAAAATCTGGAATTTGTTCTGCATGACGACGATCTGCAGCGACAGCACTTTCTGTGCAGCCGTGTGTATGTGTGAGTGTGAGAGAGAGAGAGAGAGTGTGTGTTACTCCCCCTTCATCTCTACACGTGCTTTTGTTTCTGCCCTCCTCTTTCTCACCTCCTTTTCTTGTCTTTCCTTTCTCCCTTCTTCATCTTTTTATCGCTTTCTACTGTTCTTCCAAATTCCTCTCCAAACATCTGACACCGTCTTCCTTCCTTCCTTCCTTCCTTACTTACTTCCTTCCTTCCACAGTAACCTACAGTGTGTGTGTGTGTGTGTGTGTGTTGATGGTGGCAAATGAACATGTGACCAAAAGAAAGAGAGCTGAATTAATATGTCGTGTCTGACACATGCTGGTCACAAAGGTCGAGCACTGACGGAGAGCCGAGTGCTCCTCTAATTATTTTAGAAAGTTGTTCATGTTTACGTATTTAACTGTTTTATATTGCATGTAACTGGAAGTTGCTCATCTGTGTTTAGTGATGTAAGGAGACATCTATCATCAGTCCTGATGGCAGGTACGTTTTTATACTTTAACGTGTGAAGAAGCAGCGTGTGGTCGGTTGCAGCTACGATCGACCAAGCGCTGCTTCTTCATATGCGCGGTTGGTCGTAGCTGCGGCGCTGCAGCAGCTTCACTCAGCTGACGGCATCCACACTTCTGGTGGATGAAAACATGATTCATGTGTTTTATGGAGGTCAGAGAGGCGACTGTGTCCACTGTGTCCTGTTTTAGTGACATTCATGGATGCTGAGATCACCTCTGCTGTCACACACACACACACACACACACACACACACACACACGCATACATACAGTGTTATGTGCTTTGGGCCTTGTTGCTCTGTGAAGGTTGATGGTTCACATGTATTAACACTAATGGATTTTCTGTGTAATGAATGAGTGTAAATTTCCCCCCACTGCTCCCAAACAGGCACGGCAACAGCGCCGCTGCCGCCACCGCCATCGTGTTGTTATGCAAATGTCCGCAGCAGTGATGCACTCTTTCAAATGAAGTGTTGGAAATGGGAGACAAGCTCAATGAGGCGCAGGCGTTTCTAAACATTCAGAGGGCAGAAGGCTTTTAATTTTTCAAAGGAAATACAAATGAAACTTGGGATGTGCTGAATATCAGCGCCGCCATCGCCATCATCACCGTCCTTTCAATTAATCGCATTTTTCAGGCCAAAATTACCCGAGCTGAAATGGAGCTGCGACAAGATGTGACACTTTCCATTAACTGCCCAACCATCCACACACACACACATACACACACACACACACACACACACACACACACACACACACACACACACAGGCACACACACACAGGCACACACACACACAGGCACACACAGGCGGAGGTGTAATACACAGAGTCAATGAACTCACCATTGTTGTCTCTGCGATGGACCCAAAACTGTTGATAAAAATGTTGCAGGTTACGTTGACGGGCGGACCTGCAGAGAGGAAGAGGAGAGGGAAACAGACGGAGACGTTAGACTTCATCACAACAACCAGCATCATCAGATCATCAGAAACAGAGACTGAAGGTTTCTGCAGAGGGTCATACATGTTGGTCACATGACACAAAGTCGCGTTGGTTTGAGAATCAGACCTGAACTTGACACTTGACATCTGATAATGAGACTAAACTGACAGTTTCATTTTATTAGTCGGACATGATGTTGGCTGTTGGCTGTTGGCTGTTGGCTGTTGGCTGGGGGGGGGGGGGGGGGGGCAATAGTTCACGTATCGTCAATCATGGTGTTTAAAGAAAATCTGCATTGATTTTTTTTTTTTTTTTGCCATCTGGGGAGAGCAGAACAAAACTGGCACATTGTGACCTCATGTAGCAGTGACGGTGAACATATGAGCATATGAGACGTCCAGTTACACAGAGTGATGGTGTAGTCTCATTAGAGTTTGTCCAACTGATGAGTGTCAGTCTGATATCTTTCTTTTAGCTCTGGTTTTGGTTCCACCAGCTCCACTGAAAAGCAGCTGGTCTCTGTCTGTCCGCAAGGATCACTGTGGGTTCATCAGTATCAAACTCATCCATGCTTGTAGCCTTTTGGTGACCATTGCTCTCCTCCATAACTCAGACTACAAACCTTTAACTGGCCTGAAAACATCTAACAATGAGCCCGACACCAGACTGATCTGAGCTGCTGAACATATTTGGACATGTGGGCGTGTGGAACCAGACTATCTGAAACCCTCTCCTCTGGGCAGAGATACAGACTTCTGAAAGTTTGGTCCAATAGTTAATTAAAACTACAGCGATGAACAGGCCCTCACACCTTCCTGCAGGTCGGGGTAATGGCAGGATGCTGGTTGGCATGGCTGTGCATTTCCACAACCATCAAACACTGTGCGCACAAGATAGGTGTCATTTCCTGAGTTGAGTTTGTGGCACTGAAAAGGACCTATTGCAAAATTCGCACCACTTCCTGTGTCCAATGTGAGGCACTAGAGAACACACGCTAAACATGAATCATGTTGCCAGGTGTCGAGTGTTAACACACAAAGTACATTTGTCATATAAGGCTGACTTCCTGTTGTCAGTAGGTGTCGTTGTAACTGAATCAATATTGTCACATAGATGTTGTCAGGCCTTTACTCTTATCAAGCTTGAGTAACTTCCTGTTTCAGGGCAGCACAAAGACCAAAGTTGACATGGATCGATTAACCTGCGAGGAACCTGTAACTTCCTATTGCCAGTAGGTGGCACTATGAATGTGAGTCAACCCTGGCGTGTAGGCGTCCTAAGACCTTGACTTTTAGGACCTATTCATAGTTTCATCTGCATGTCAGCGAGGTCGCAATTTGGTCTGTGTGACATAGTGTCTGTAAGGGTCTGCATGTCCAGAGTGCATTCCAGTTACAACTTCTTGTTTCATGGTGACATTTGCCAAACAGTCGCCACGCCACGGCAACATTCCTCCATTACACTCACAATTTTAACAACTTTGCATCAGGTCTGAAGATCGTACTGACCCACACTGAAGTCAACCTCATTAAATCTTTAGGAGTCAAAGTCAGTAGTTGGAAATGGAAAAAAATGCACTGCAAATTCAAAATGGCTGACTTCCTGTTGAGTTTTGGGTACAGCTTCTAGTGAATGAGTTTTTCCTGCGATAGCGAAGGCATGAGTCACCCTATTCTGCATTACCCTGCCTCTGATTGATCGACCTTGATATCCTGACCCTAACTCTGACCAGTCTCAGTCCTCACGCCAACACAACCAATGAATGTAGCAAGTAGCCAATCAGAGGGAGAGGAGGCGGGTCATGTATTCGCCATTCTTGGAAGAACAACTTCCTCATAAAAACCTTTTTCCATCTGGAGATGTAGCATGTGCCTGAATATTAGTCATGTACGTCAGCTTTAAAGTGCGGGCTTTAATTTAGGGGGCGCTATCGAGCCAAATGTGACTGAATCTCACACACTGTTCTGTGTTTGGGCCTCAAATAAACAAGAAACCACATCTCTGACTTTAGTTCTAATTGGTTCTTTGAAATCAATTTAACCTTTTATTTCATGATGTGTGTGCTGTCTGAACTAAAAGTGGAGTATGTGTGTGTGTGTTTCAGTCCCTGTGTGTGAGCGGATATGAAAGCAGCAGAGATGAGTAAAGCTGAATCAAGTTGTTGACAGACTGCAGGAAGTAAACAAAGCCAAAGAGTGTGTGCTTGTGTGTGTGTGTGTGTGTGTGTGTGTGTGTGTGTGTGTGTGTGTGTGTGTGTGTGTGTATGAGGTGTGTTCCAGCGCCGGCTGTGAGGCCGTGCTGAATAAATGAGTCTCTGCTCTGGACTTAAACACTCCGACAGCGTCCGACTGCCCGACACAACAGCAGCCCGTTTGTTCAAGAGTGTGTGAGAAGGAAGACGTGTAAACACCTCATTACGACTTAAGAAAACCAGGGAATCAATTTCACGTCGCCTGTGAGGTTTGAAAAGCCCTGTCGGTCAAACTGAGGCAATATCAATAAACACACAGCGTCAGTTCAAAGGAATTCATAATGACAGAGATAGTCCCGTCTCTCTGCTGTCAGAGATGAGACGCTGCGTTCAAGGTTGTTTCACATGAAAGAGGAAGTAAATAGCATTCAGGCCTTTAGCAGCCGCGCCATCGATTCGCTGCATTACCAGCTTGTACAAACGCAAATGTGATTATGGACGGCAGGAGTGGAGCTGAAGTGAGGAGCGTGGAGGACAGACAGACGGCCTCTCATGTCTGTCAGCCAGTGGACACGATATTGACTTTAAGAGCTGAATCACAGAGTAACCTCTAAACTCTTCTTTGATGATGACAGAGAGTCAGTGAACCTGCAGACTGCACGACTAACATGGATGAACACTGAGTTACAGAGGAGAGCCAGCACCTCTAAGATCCAAGTGGCCGTGGTTCAATCCCAAAACACACCTCCGCCCAAACCCTTCTGTTTAGAGCAGACACATCTAGAGGGAGTGTAAAGGCCCTGACACACGGTAGTTGACAGTAGACGGTTGGTCAATGACGGGCCGCCGGTAAACGCCTGTGTGTCACACACCATTGGGCCTTGTTGGCCGTCCATTGGGTTTTTCAAAGCTGATTCAACATGTTGAATCGACATCAGGAGCCCATCGGTGAATGACCTCCCTCTGGCTGTCAGCTGAGCTCAGCGTCAGTGAGTAAAGGAGGAGCTAAAGTCCAGAGGGATTGAGACCAAACCAGCTTGTTCCATGAGGTCAGATTTTTTTCTCTTCAGCAGAAATGTTTCCCTGATCATTTGTGTCCAATCGGCCTTTGTGGCTAGTGGTTCTATCACAGTGGTTTGGTGTGTCTGACCCTACAAACAAATAAATCAATCATACAACCTTCATCACGGTGGAGGTATGTCTGGCAATCACTGGTACAAAAACTGCAAAATCAGGACAGACGTTATTCCATTTTCAGCTCCTCGGTGCAGTTTACCTGTGCATGATGTCCATGTTTGCTTTGCACCTCCTGCAGTTTGAACACAGATCGTCTGGTGTTTCCGGAGTCCACTTAGTTTGCTCAGAGTGAATCTGTGAAAGCTTCTACCTGCCATCAAACTAAGATCTGAACATGAACCTCCTTCAAGGCTGAGTTTGTGATCAGGGTACCAGACCTCCAGGCTACAGCCCGACTCAGCTGGTGCTGACATGGACTTTTTTTCTGTTTGCTGAGCTTTAAACTGAAGATGGAATCGAAAGTTAACGAAACACTTTTCAGACATCTTTTTATGAAATAAGTGGAGTGGTTTTAGAGTCCTTGAAGCTGTCTCCACCTGTTGACGTCTCTTTCAGAAACACTGCTCTTTTTGCTTCGACCTTGTTCAGAAAACCTCTCTGAATATCTGAGTGTTATTTTTCCTCAGGTAGGAGCACTGCTCTGAATGTTAACGAGGCCGAGCTGAAGCGTGGCACCAATAAAACACTCAATCCATTTATATGTTAAACTAATATCCACTTAATCCACAGTGTGACCAGATCAGTGAACCTCCAGTGGATAAAAACCACATGAACACAGTGTCTCAGTTCACACTCAGTGTTTCCAGGCTCAGCCTCAGTCTTATGAGTCATGCTATACGCTCCTGGACAACACAACTCTAGTAATGTATTATTTATCATTATTATTACTATCTGCTGTTTGTGTGTGAAATAATCACGTCTTACTGCATTCAAACTTTGACTAAACTCCTGTAATGTGATTACTGTAATCTCATTACATTTATTCTTCATCAAAGCCTGAGAGTTTTTAACACTGGGCTGGATTACCATCACATTCTCATGCACGTTCACCGTCAAGTTAAGGTCAAACACACACACACACACACACACACACACACACACACACACACACACACACACACACACACACACACACACAGAGGTTGTGTTTAATGTCCCTGGCTAAATTCAGTGTCTAATTCTGTTGGCCGGCGGCGAGCTGCGAATGAAGGAAGGGGTCTGGATTATTTTGATGGCCAATTACTCTCCCTGTCACAGTTGGAGGAGCGCTGGAGGCCACTGGGAGGAATATCATCTGAGAGTCATTCACACACACTCACACACATCGAACACACACTCACAAGCACGCAACTATGGTTAAGCATAGAGTAGAATCATAAGGTTGAAGATGCACGGTTAAGAGGGGAGAAATCATTACAGCTAGCCGGAGGCGGGCCTCCTACGTGACTTACATGTACGGCATCTAATTAGAGCAAACAATAGATTACTCACAGGACTGCGTGAGGAAGGGGAGGAGGGAGACGGAGGAAAAATAAAAAGTTCCACATATTAAATCAACCAGGTTTGTTTCCAGAGCAACAAAAACACAGGCTGCAGATGACCTGAGACTGTAGTTACAGACAACACAGCTGAATGAGGTCTCAGGGTTGATGGTTCAGGTACCTCACAGGTGAACAATAATGATGCTTCAACCATGGTGGTCAGTAAAGTCTGACCACTGAGCCTCTCTCACACTATTAGAAATAAAGGTGCCATCCTCTCTAGCGTGTCACCAAAGGAGAAATCTTTGTGATTATGGCAGAACTTCAACCTGTGAAAGGTTCCACCCAGAACCCTCTCTCACCACTTTTATTTTCCATGAACCAGTTCTGTTCAGGACTCTTGGATCCTTGGTGCTATCTACTGAACCAGTTTGGATCAGAACCATTGTGATCAAGGGTGAGTCCTCAACGAAGGGCGTGGCACAACGCAAGTAAACAGTAAGCAAAGTCATGATCACATTGATCACTTGCAAACCTTTGTTCTGCTGTTACAGACATTATGTTTTAAGAACAGCTGTTAATGAGACAACTGCACAAGGTCTGACATTTCTCACTGCAGGTCTTCTTTCTCTCTTTCCAACCTGTAGAATAAGATCCGCCCACTGAGCCTGTCGTCACTCCAGGAAAACCTGCTGTTGTTTATTTGACTCTCAACGGTTCAACATTAGGTGCAGGGACCAGAACAGAGCCGGTTCCATGTTGGTGGAAAAGCAACATAAGAGAGGATCTACGGAGGTCTCTTCTAAGGTGTAATGGTTCCAACCAGAACCCTCTGCTGAGGTTTCATCCAGCACATTTCCACCTTCTGTGGGTGCCAATAACTCATCCAGGTGGTGCTACCAAGAACCCTTTTATATCACAAGTGTTTCATCTAGAACACATTCAAATGAGCCCAAAAAGCAGTGACTGACTACATTACCCCAGAGATCTCTCTTCCACTGATCACAGTTTTAGTTTAACAGGTGAACCTGAGGCTGATGGAGCCACGTCCAGCAGCTTTGGGCTTCAAGAAGCTGCTACAGGTTCACAGCTATGTTTTAGGGGTGGAGATTTGTGAAATCACGACAGCCTTCACTGTCTCAGTCATGCAGCCGAGTCAGGAACCAAATTATACCTGGATATGAATGCAGGGTGCTGGGTACCCACCAGAAGTTACTGTACCACATGAAATGATGATAAAGTTATTAAAATTGGTGGATGAGAGCAGTGTGAACTGATTAAAGGGATTCCAGATGCATTACTTCTAAAATACCATTTGTGGTTTTCTAAACAAACTTCGTCCCTGTTTCCTGTAGTTTATTAGATTCCTGCTGCGCTCCTAACAAACCTCCGTTCTCTCCCAGAGAGCTGAGAACCCATTTCCAGGTGCACTGCTATTTGTAAGCTTCATTATTTTTAGGTTTAGACTCTTTAAAAAGCAGCAGATAAAAGTGTTTGCAGTGAAACTTATTGAGTTTCCTGCTGCAGCACCACGAAAACCTGCTGCAGAAAGTGATGAAAACTGTGGAGAAACAGCTTAGCTGATTATTCAGCGAGGTCCCTCTGAGATTTGAAACAACAAAGGTGCTAGATTAATTTGTGGGAACAAATTACCAGTTTGAAAAATGACATTCATGTGCATGAATGATCAAAATATCAAAACAGTTGTGTGCCAGGAGCTGCACAGACCAGAGGATTCAGAGGATCTTATCCAGCAGCATATTGTTTCCCTCCCTGCTGCAGAGACACGTCTCCTGTTACCGCCTGAAACTATATTTCCTCCTGATTACAACAACCACATCATGTGGAGCCACCAACCCAGCCGTCAGACAAAAACTGTACGCACTGTACATCTCTGGACACATTGTACCTGCACCTTATTATGTGGATATGTTGACAGTAGGTTTGAACAAGGCTTAAACACATTTTGGGGGCAGAAACCTTCATTTTCACAACGCACCTCTCATGACACCAGTTACATATTGAGCAAATTTTTCTGAGCAACTCTAATGTTCCAGTATTTGGCGGCGCAGGAGCTGAGACAAACTAAAGGCACGTGAAGATAGATGAAGCTTCCTGGTGTATTGGCAGCTGGACCACCTGACTGTATGGGCCTGATGCCTACAGGCTGCACAGAGCCAACGAGCAGCAGCTCAGAGACGTCTGAGTGCATCAGAGGGTTTATCCATAAACCAGCTGGTATTACATTATCACTCTGTTTTTCCTCCAAATGGCTTTTCAGGCCTTACTCAAGTCCTCTGACACATTTCCTCTGCATCCTGGCTTTGTTCAAAATCCCTCCTTCAAAGTCCTCTCGCTCCGCGGCAGGAGGGAGGCGAGCGCAGGGATATCATAATTTGTCTTCTTTTGACGTTCCTTGCAGCGCGTGACGCAAAAAAAACTGAGGAGGAGGAGGAGAAGCTAATACCCCCCAAAAAACTCCTCCTCCTGCTTCTCTGCCTCCTCTCTGCCACAGCAACTCATGTAATAAGCATCCAGAGCAGGAGGGAAGGATGGAAGGAGAGGAGGAGAGGAGGAGACACTTTGCTTTATAGCTCTCCAATAAAGACAGAAGACGGGGGCGCAGCAGAAAAAGACAGAGAGGAGGAAGGAGCCACAGCTCATTAACTGTCATGGAGGACGGACAGGCAGCGTGACTCACAGGCTACTGTAGCTGCACGCTTAGAGCTGCCTCGCTCTGCCTGTGTGTGTGTGTGTGTGTGTGTGTGTGTGTGTGTGTGTGTGTGTGTGTGTGTGTTTGCATCACATGTGACACACACACACACACACACACACACACACGCACACACACTGGATGACACAGTGCATCCTCCAGCCTCCTGTATGAAATGAAGGAACGCTCAAGTGAAACCTTCCTGTTATGAAGCATGTTCAGTTTTTCTCTCCACTTTATTTCTTTATCATTTACCACATGAATTTAATTAAAACAAAATATAATTTATGATGTGACACGACAACTGAAGTGCTGTCAGGAGCAGAATCAGTACAGCATAGTATCATGATATTATATCGTATCATCATACAGTGCCAATTGTTCATTTTTTATCATAAAAATTTGAAATGTATTTTTGCACATAGTGAAGACTGGTTTGTGCCCCACTGGGATCCTTCAGGAGGAACACCCACAGCAGCCTCTGATCATTTCTCTGTATAGGCCTGTCGCAATATGCGATAAGTCGGTTTATTGCACGGTAAATTAAAAGGGAGATAGTAACTTTTCTGGCTGCGATTAATTGTCATATTCACGTGTGTTTGTTTTCCTCGTCTCTCTCCACCAAAGAGACTGGACGACAAGGGCGTTCACTGCTGTGCATCGTCTGGCAGCCAGGTGAGTTGGTTCATTAGCTTCATGAAAAGAGGAAAAGCTCTTGTCATTGAGGGAGGCAGGGCTATGGGTTACACACACACACACACACACACACACACACACCACACACACACACACACACACACACACACACAGTGCGATCGTCGTGAGGGGGAGAAGAGGCGGAAAAACAAAACAAAACAGTTGAGCGTAAGAGAAAGACATGGAACTTGTTCCTAAACCAAACACCACGGCCCCTGTGTGGGAGTGTTTTGGATTTAAACCAAATGACAGAGGGCAGCCCAGTAATTAGGACGAGCCGGTGTGCCAGGTTTGTTCTAAATCCATCTCAACAAACAGAGCGAATACAAACAACTTAACTGCACATCTGAGAGTGTGAGACTGACAAAATATTTTTGGTATTTATTTATTTATTTTGATATTTTAACGTGTTATTTGGGATATTGAAATTTTCTTTTTTTGCATTCCTGAATATTCTTGTTAACGAAATGTTTATTTCTCTTTAAAAGGGTGGACTTGCATCGATATGCCTTTATTATCATTATATAAGTTTAAAAAGTGGTCTAGATGCAATTAATCGGCCAGCAAAGTTTGTTATGGTGACAGGCCTACCTCTGCATATTTGTAATGTTTTAGGACAGATCTGAAAAAATGTGAACTTTAAACACTCTAAACACTGACAAATACAAATTATACTTCAGGTATATTGACTGATATATATTAATATATATAATAATATAATCAGTTGCATTTTACTGAAGTGATGAACAGACTGAAAACTTTGTCTTATCAGATAAAACTTTTCTGTTGAGGACATAAATCACATTATTTTTAATATCAATACTCAGCATATCACAACATATTCAAAATATTATTGTATCACGTCTTCAGTATCACGATAACATCGTCTCTGGTGATTCACACTGCTAACAGAGGCCAAGACACAGAAACGGCAGAGAGCAACAGGCTGACTGATGATGTCATGTTTCTGGAGGTCATCTTCAAATAAGAGCGTTTAAGGTTAATTTGGTTATTTTATAGTAAATAAACGACATATATTTTACATACAGTTTTTGTGATCACTGAGAAAACACTAAAGTAAAAATCATTAAGTATCTTAGCAACAGCAGCTTCACATTTTCTCACAGCTGTCTGAGGTTAGCTTCATGGAGTCTTGTAGTGTAACTCGCTGTGTTTTACACTTATTGAATACTGCACACACACACACACACACACACACACACACACACACACACACACACACACACACACACAGGATAAAGTGACAAACACAAACAGTAGATACATTAAATCTAAACACACAGTGTACAAACACACCGAGGGCAAATGAGCAAACACACTCCATAAACAAACACACACACACACACACACACACACACACAGAGTTACATATACACAGTGAACAAACAGACATGCACACACACTGTACTGATAGATGTGCAGGTGCATCAGGGCGTGTCTCGAACACACACACACACACACATTAACCTAAAGGACACACACACACACATGGAGCTGACACGCTGCACCGCACACACACACACACACACTAAACACATATTAACACTCATTAACATACAGCGCTGTGCACACACACCCACACACACACACTGCACGCCTCGTTGATTCTTAACCTTTACAGCTGATAACATTTTAATATTCTGCAAACACACACACTTGTCCTCTGCATGCAGCCACAGTTGTCCCTGCTGAGCCACCGTACGTTGGGTCAACACTGCCTGGATGACTGAATAACTTTAAGGTGTGAGCTGTGACTGTGTGTGACGAAGCTTCACATGGTCTCACATATATTTGATCAATTATTGATTGCGAGATACATTTCCTCTGTAGCAGCCCGTCTGCATGAGAACTGAGGAGCTCATGTCACTGAGTATACACGCACCCCCTTCTTACACTGAACTCCACTTCCATTAAAAACGAGTGACAACATTAATACAGCAGGATGAAACAAACGACTCGGCCTCTCAGCTCTTCAGCTCACTGCAGCCTCTCTCTGAAGAGACGCTCTAAACACTCCCTCAGCGCTCTGCGTTTGATTTCACACACACAAACACAAACTTAACAGACCACGAGCACACGTCTGTGTCACTGCACGCACCGCACTGTGTCCCCTGAATAAGAAGTTTCCAGGTTTCATCAGCTTGTTGAGTCTGAGTGTTTCTTACATTACTGACCATCAACACGTCCTCCTGCACAAACAAACAAACACACGTCAGTTTGATACAGCGGCTCTAAAACTGTGAAACAATCACAGCCGCAGCAAATCTACTTGGTTACGTTTGGAAACAAATAAAATCATGGTTTGGCAGTTCTTATTAGTGCTGTAATGATCCATCAACCTGGATCAATATATCAATTCAGTGATCAACAATCGTCAATGCAAAGCGGAAACATGGATTCATATCATCATCTTAAGGTTACGCTTTAATTTTGAAATTCCGTGTTACTGTCAAACAGCAGCAGGCAGATGGCGAGCAGCCGAGAGAGCGACGACGGGAGAACGTTATTTACTCTCACATGACGTTCGTTCTGTCGTCTCATGTTGTCAGAGACACATCAAGCTGTAAACTGTAAACTGACAGTGGGGTATTTACTGATGTCTCTTCAGCTCGTGTTAAACACAGACCTTGTTTCACACATCAAACCAAAAACACCAGGAAACAGGAAGTGCTAACATGCTAACATGCTATGGGCTCTATGAGCTTCCTGTAAAAATAATGGAGTTACTTTGGAGGACAGCGTGGTGTTGAGCTCAGAGAGCTAACGATCTCATAACAGAGAAAATCAGATATTTTTCTAACACATTTCTAACAAAATTCAGGACTTTAAATCAACATGTAGTCCATCTGTTTTCCTTTAAAAGTTGAAGAATACAAAATATATATTGTGTTAAATCAGCTCAGTTTGAATGAAAACATTCTTCAGACTGTTGATTTACTGATTTAATTTCACTGTGCAAAGAAAGGCTTTTAAATGAAGAGTTGCTCCTTCGTGTTGGAGACGACTGAAGCTGCTGTGTGAACAACAATACTTTAATATACAAACATTGGTTTTATAATTATGTCTTATTAAAGGATTGTGTTGAAACTGCTTCCATGTCAGGCTGCAATAATCACACATGTACCTGTGAGATCCTGGAGGACGGACGTCGAAAGTTTACTGCAGTATGAAACACAAAGGTGAAGTATATTTAGAGGAACACTGTAAAATCAGGAGCTCCCTGCTCTCTGCCATCGATGCACCGCACAAGTCCTCCGTAGAACCTTTTAGTTTTTAGAGCGTCTTGTTTGCTGGTCATCATCATCTGCTCATTTTTCACCCTGAAGCTGAAGTGACAGAGAGGAGAGCATTGGTGGTTGTGCAGGAAGTAGATAGGTCTAAATAGAGATGCTATGAAGATGACAGGCTGATAAACCTGCCAGGGAAGTGCCTGTAATTGCTTTTTTAATGATTAATAGTTGGGCGGACTTCCTGCCCCTCCTCTCTGCAGACTTGGAGCTTTTTTCCGGCGTCATCTCAACATCTCGTCTTCGTTGTGATTTTTAAACCGACAGTGGAGGCGGCGGCGAGCTGCCAGCTGAGGACGCGAGGTGTGGACTCCAGACATGAGCCTCGGGGACGGTTTTATTTCCTCTGTATCAACACTACTTTAAATTGAGTTTTAGCATTGCAGAGAAACATGGCATGTTTTTGGCTCCGTGTCTCGTCACTGCTCCAAGATGAAGCTTTGTGTTCCCATCAGAGCCGGTCTCATTACAAATGTATCCACTCATGACACTGGAAGGCGTTTTGGATTAAAGCACCCACTAAACAGCAGGTTACGCCTCGTCCACCAAACGCCATATGTTGGGACGATACAGCAGGTGCAGAGAGACCGCAGGGAGCATCGCTGCTGCCAACTGAGAGGTGAATCTCATATTCAGCAATGCCCAGTTTATACTCCAAGACACTATGTGGAGTAAACAAACCCAAAAAGACATTTTCCCTCCACTTCAACTAGCTTAGCAACAAGCCTGTGACATTCTTTGCACATTCACTTGGACAAATAAGAAGCCGTCACAGCAACATGTCCAATTCAGCCAACAAACACACTGTCTCCACTAGAACCACACCAGCAGAGGACAGGATGCATCACTCCTCCAATTTAATTCCACTTCCTGTTTATTCTCAACAACCAAAACTGTATTCTTCATCTTCATCAGCAGGAAGGAGCCTGATGTTCGTATCCTGCACCACAATGTTTCAAAGTCTTTGCCCTTTAACTTCAGAGACGTTCACGTCTCACACCAAGAGTCAATGAAGACACAGCGCAGTCACCACTGCACCTGCAAACCATTGCTATGTTATACTTGAACACTGTCTGAGCCATTTCCAGCAAGTCCTGCTAGTTTCCTATTATTTTGGAGTCACTTTAATGCACCACCCGACCTGCCATCTCGTCATTAAACGTAGGTATGCTGATATGAGGGTGGAGCGTGGAAGATGCCTCAGGGTTACAGTCTTTAACTGCTGAATGTCTGATTACTTTATTTTTTGATGAAGTCATTTAATACCCCACTGACCTGAACTTTGTTTTTTGGAAAGGTCTGTTTATTTGACTGGGGATTTTTATTTTTGTTTTTAATGCAACAGTCAAGACGATCTGTTCATAGCATCATCCTGGAAATCACTCAACCCTTAAACCAACTGAAGTTTAAACCAAAGACAGTGAGCTGATCATATCTCCCATCATGGCGCCTGTGGGTTGCTATTTTTTAACTTTTTTGGAAGCTGCAATATACATTATTATGCAGCACATGCATTTTGATAACATTGAGGTTAACATGGTTAGTTTTAGGCACAAAAACCACTGGGTTATGGTTTGGAAGAGATCATGCTTTGGCTTCACAGTCTCCGCTGGAAACACTAAAATGTCTCGTTAACATCAATCAATCAATCAATAAATTTTATTTATAACAACTGCTCTTCATGGCACTACAACGGCTGCAAACAAAGCGACGGATGGCTAAAACACAAACACAACTGGTGACTAAAGAGCTGCTGGAAATGCAACAATGACTCATTAAAAACTGTCAGTTTAGTTTGTTGGTGTTTGGCAAACGTCTCTCCAGGTGTCACATCATCCACCATCCGCTCCACCTCCCTGTGACAGAGTCAGCGCAGATACTACGTCACTTCAGACACACTGAGATGAAACGTGTTTCATAATTTGCAGAAACAATGCCAACAGTTTTTCTGGCGATGAGGCTGAGGATAATCTTTCTTTTGTTGCACAAGTGAAAACTTGTGTCAACATCCTCTGTCTGTCCCTGTCAGAGTTGTGCTTCTGCCAATAGACGTATTATTGACCATGTGACTTGAGTGCACAGCAGCACACAGACCCATCAGCTGTGTTTGCTTTCCAGTTGAGTCCTTGGCTCACAAACATTGTCTTCTTGCCTCCTCACTAACCTCCAGTGAGGCTCAGAGGTCTTATCAGCATCAGTGCGGGACTCCCAGCAGCCGTCCTCCAGCCTCTGGTGGTGGCTTGATCCCCATCTGCCAACAGTGACTCAGCCAACAATAGCCTGACTGCCTCACGAACAGAGCTGCTCTGCATGGCTGCAGCGCTAAGAGCTGGAAGCAGTCACAGCTCACTTCATGCTGAGGACGGAGGCGTCGGAGCTGTGCGTGTCTGAGGAGCAGATTTAAGTTTTGATGAGCTCAGAAAGTCAAACTGCCAGATGTTGTTGGGGGAACATGTTCAATCCAGAAATGCTGTCAGACAGGAGCATTTGGACTCTTTGAATATCGTCACAGTTTGAACAGGAACGAGGATTACTGAGCGCACGTCTGTCAAACAAATATCTGTCACAGCACTTTATATCTCTAATAAGAAAAACACTATCAGATACCTTATCTCTGATCTATATCTTCATTGTTTTAAATGCTAATTTTGATAATGTGATGCTTTGAAGAATTAATATTTGAATTCTTCATAAAGCTTTGGGCTGATGAGACTTTTTAAAAACCTTTGGAGAAACCATAAAACACAAATCAAGGCTGTTTACGGTCGTTATTTTCTATCTGCAGTGTTTTTTAATTGAGCGTCTGAGGACAGAGGAATATTGGATGTTGTAAATTCCTCTGAGGCAAACTGTGATTTGTGAAAAAGGCCTTTATATTTAAAATTGAAATTATTTGTATTTAAGGCATGCTGTGTAAACTGGGCTGCAATCAATGAAATGAACAAAACGCCCTCCAGTGTTTTTAAACACCTTGGAAACAATCCAGAATAGTTCAAATAACTTTTTTTATTTTTCTGTCTGAACTGAGAGTCAACCGAAGAAACTACTGTGAGTGTGAATCCTGCACAACGCCAGGACTTTCATTTTGGCTGCACCTTTTATGACAGAAGTTCATACTGTTTCCTTCCTTTGACTGTTTCCAACTAATCTCACAAAGACAGAAATTACTGCTGCGCTGTGGAAGGTGACTCGTGTATCTGGTCAATTATGACACTTTAAAAATCTTTTTCTGAAGCATTTTCGAAGCGTAGACATCAGGAGCCCGTCGGTGAATGACCTCCCTCTGACTGTCAGCTGAGCTCAGGTGAGGAGCAGAGAAGCGTCAGTGAGTAAAGGAGGAGCGAAAGTCCAGAAACCAACTTGTTCCATGAGGTCAGATTATTTTTCTCTTTAGCAGAAACATTTCCTGCACACCTCATGCTTTTACAGGAAGTAGAGGGCACAGGTGGAACATGATCAGGTCTTGGCAGGGCTGTAAACACAGGTATCTGCTCTCCAGTACTTTAACTCTTTGCTCTCCTGGCGCTCAGTTTGCTCTCCTCTCAGTAACACCTCAGCGCAGCAGCAGTGAGGCTGAATTAATCCTCAGCAACAAATGGCGCTAAGCTGCACAAAGCAAAGAGAGAAGAAAAGTCGCAGGCTCCAAATCATATGAATAATACTCTGAATTACGCAGGATCGCCTCTTTTGCAATCGAGCTGCCTTCAGCAGAAAAAACTACAATGGCTGTGAGATATTAAATATTTATAGGCCGCTGTCTGAGGGCTATATGGTCCGGGGAAAGCAGTTTTACTTTTATTGAACTAATATATATTCCCCACACATGCTCATGGAAGTTGAAGAACACGGCTCATTTTACAAGCAGGCCGAGGCTGAGAGCGTCTGACAGAGAGACAGAAGAGGGTTGTTTTTCTTTTCCTATTGCTGTTTTTCCTCCATTATGTCCGGACACGACAGCTGAGGAGGTGATCATTTTCTTCTTATCCTCCATGCATAAACATCAGAGCCGAAGCGTCAGCGAGACAGAAAGGAGAAAAAAAGGTTTCCTTGGGAGCTTTAAAGCGTCATAAATCTCCTGCCTCGATAGTGAAACAGTGAAATAATGAACATTTTATCAAACGCTGAGAGCTTTATATTCCTGGAAGATACTCGGCTCAACTACTAAAAAAGTTTGCTTAAGTCATAAAAGTGATTCTGCTCTCAGAAGAGAAGGCCTTCAAAGACTTGCTGGACACAAACAAGGGCAGAGTGTCTGTTTGCAGGTAGATTATATCAGCTGTTTGCTTTTATATGAACTTCACTGTCACTGAAACATCTGCTTCTCTACAGGTCAAAGTGTGAGGATGCTCCTCGTGTTAACGTGCTGCTCTCCAGCCTTCAGTCTCTCCACCTGATGTTGAACCTGCTTCAGGGATCTGTCTCCGTTTAGACGCCAGAGCATCACTGAATACTGACGTTGTGGTATCAGCTCACAGTCTGCATCCTAAAGTAGTGAATGGGTGAGGTCACAGATCTGTGCAGGACACATGTAGGACTGTATGTAAATATCATACTGACTGAATCAGGGTTTGGCAGAAATCTGGAAAAAAACTGACCTTGTTTGAGTTAGCTGCTAACTGCTAACAGCTACTTTTTTTCATATCATGGCATGACCCCCCACATTCTACAATCGTAGCCTCTACCCAGACCAACAAGGTGTGAAACTCCCTCCAATGAAGCCAAGATCAAACTGCCTACTGCAACTTTAGATCAGCTGCTGCATGTTAATAAGAATACGGCCCTTGTCGGCTTCTCGTTCCTCACAGTCACAAACTGTGAAGGATGTTCTCTGACTTTGTGAAGACGCCTACGAGCAGGACCACAGGCAGAAACACAGGGAGAGTAACTTTCAGTCTTCTCACTGCTGCTGCTTTTTTATTCAGTTTTTTCCTTCTTACATTCAGACACGACAGCGGAGGAGGAGATAAACATCAGGGCTGAGAAACGCCGGAGGGGAGAGGAAAGAAAACGCTCGAAAGCCGAAAAACATTAAAGTGCCGTCCGTCTCCTGACTCAACAATGAAACACTATTGAAAGAGGACTTGTTTTTACCCCTCTTCTCCTCCGCTTGTCGACACAATCTCTAAAGAAGAAGCTGCCTGCATCATCTGGTTGTTTGTTTCCTGCTTTATTCCCATGCAGATGCCGTCACTCTTCTCCTGAGCCTCATCCCTCTTCATTTACCGCGACAGCTCTCATTACTCTGCCACATATAAAAGACTATACCTGGCTCCTCCTATACAACACTAAACCCTTTGGCTTTAAAGCCAGGAGGTAAACAGTGCGGTTGATCAGTGGCGGCGAAAAAAACCCCACTTCCTGTCACATTTTAATTGGAGTGTTGAGATGAGGAATAGTAGTTTCTCCCTCCGACATATTCAACCATCCATCATCGCCTCTTCATGGACTGAACTTTAGGGAAAAACTTAATATTCCTCCCCAGCCAGGGAGGGAGGAGAAATGCCATTATGATATGTTTTACTCCTCCGTCTCTCCTCTGTGAGTCTATTTCTCTCTGCTTTTCTTCCTTTCTTTCCTCGTCTCATTGTCGCTCTGCCTCTGACTTCCTCTCTCATTCCTATTCCGTATTTCAGCCACAGGGCGTTCAAGTTTCATTATGAGATGAAATGTATTCAAAGTGGGAGGCAGGAGAGGATGGAGAGATGGACGGATGGATGGATGGGAGCCTGGTCAGAAATCACCTAAAGGCTCAGTGTGTGTGTGTGTGTGTGTGTGTGTGTGTGTGTGTGTGTGTGTGCTTCTATGCATATTTACTCTAAATTGGCATTCATGCCTGCCAGCGTTTTCAGTTCCTCCGTGACGTTACGTGTGCTCTTTTTGTTTGCAGTGAGAATACTTGTGTGTGTGCGTGTTTCCTCTCCCACACTCCCTCTGTTTGCCTCATTTATCAAATAACTCTGAGGATATGTGAGACAGGAGTTTTTTATGAATAATTTAGCTTTTAGCCAATTCTATAACTATCTTCATGCAACACACGTCTCTTGTATAAAGAGAATGTTGGAGGCGTGGTCTTGTTCATTTCTATACGAGTTGCTCAGTGGCACATAAGCCCTGTATAAGCACCGATATGGATTTCGAAAAAATCTTTTAACCTATATGGCCCTCCTTCAACTGATAAAATACATGAAGCATTAAATTATAATAGGTTTGCAACTGGCATTTTTTTTTAGATTTATCCATGGCCTTTGATACAGTGGATCACAGTTTCCTAATATCCAAACTTATTCGTTATGGCTTCCAGGATGTTGTGATTCATTGGCTTAAAGATTATCTCAGCAATAGGCAGCAATATGTTTGTATTGAGGGTATGAACTCCAATAGAACCGAGGTATCTTATGGAGTACCACAAGGGTCTATCCTTGGGCCGCTTCTTTTCTTATTTTAATAAATGATTTTGCTTTGGAGTTTGATACGGCTCTGCCTATTATTTTTGCTGATGATACAAACATAGTGTTTTCACATTCTGACTTTGGTTCCCTGATTAAAGATGCTAATTCTATACTTGCACAAACCTCAAGATGGTTTCAGATGAACAGGCTTTCCTTAAATGTCAGGGTATCAGATTATATGATTTTCAGGCATAAAAATAAAAAGTACTCAAAACAAGACTCTAAATTATTTATCAATGACATAGAAATTAAACAGGTCTCATACGCTAAAGTTTTAGGTGTTATTGCCGATGAAGGCCTTACATGGAAAAACCACATTGAACTGGTGTGCAAAAAAATTATGAAATCCTATGGAATTATTAGAAGGGTATCCTCCTAAGTAGTCGTTCCTGTCTGTTGACACTTTATTATAGTCTCATATATTCATATTTATCATATTGTAATATTATTTGGGCCAGTACTTTCCCCACTTCTGTTCACAAACTTCTTCTTTTCCAAAAGAAATATGTAAGGCTCGCCACAGCCTCTAATCCCTTTGAACCATCTGCTCCTCTTTTTAAAAAACTCAGAGTTTTGTCTATTTTTGATATTAATGTGTACCAGATATGTATTTTTATGTTAAACTGTACTCACAGTGTTGACTCTTTTCCTATTGTTTTTCACAACTTCTTCATGTCAAACTCCATGGTTCATTCTTATCCTACCAGGCAATCAAATAAGGTTTATTGTAGTTTCTCCCGCACAACATTAGGTCAGTTCAGCACAAGATTCAGGGGTCCCACAATATGGAATTCAAAACCTTCTATAATTACAAATTGCTCATCTTTTAATCAACTTTATTTATCTATTTCACTACTTAAATCAAAACTTAAATATGCTTTGCTCAATAAATGAATTAGATACATTTTGACAAATGAATATTGATATTGTTTTTTGATGTTATTGTTATTATTATTATTATTATTATTATTATTATTATTATTGTTATTATCATAGTAGTTGTTTGCTTTTGTTGCTGTAATTATTGTGTTTGTTATATTATCATTTCGTTATTAATATCTTAATACTATGAAAATTGTGTTGATTAATTTATTTCACTATGCTTTTAGCTTGTTATGTTTAATTTAATGGTTTGGCTTGTGTTGTTTGATTCTAATGAAGTTCATGTAGACGTGAAGTCCACTGACTGAACTGTGTTGGGATCAGAACGTGTTGGCTGAGCAGCGAGCTTCCTGTTAATACTCCTCTGAGTTGAATGGTGATAATATTTAATCTCACAGGCTGTTTGTCCTGCAACAAAATGAATAATCATGAGCCAGTACTTGGTGCATATCCAGGTATTTCCTCTATGGATGTGTAAATCAACATCACTATACATTGAGAAATGCTTTTACTTTATGTTTTACATTATTGTAAATACTAATTTCTCTCAGTCTGTCTGCTTGTCTGTAAGTTCATGTTTTACATGTTCCAAATAAATATCAAACATCAATATATTTTGGGCCCAGCAGGTAGACTGGGCTCTGGAGAGGTTTACAGTATGGCCAGGTGAACTCATAGTAAAATATATATAAAATATATATCTCTCTCTCTCTCTCTCTCTCTCTATATATATATATATATATATATATATATATATATATCTCTATCTATCTATCTATATATATATATATATATATATATATAGATAGGTTTATATTTTTATGTTATAAACCTGCTGTAAAGACACCAGGTGGCTCAGTGCAGGCTGCAGACAGGAGGTTTCCTCTGCTCTCACTGTGTTTGCATGAAATATATTAACACATGAAAACTCCTTCCTCTAACAGAGGACAGCGAACTGAGCCTGCAGTGAATTAGTAAGCAGCGGTCCTGGAACCTTCCAGACCTTTCCAGGCCCTGTTTTGAGTGACAGGCGGACATGACATGCTGGCAGCTGCCTGACTGCAGAGGGACAGGAATCAATAGCAGGTCTACGGCTGTAACACGGCGACGGAGACGAGGTGACTGGAGCTTTATTCCACTGGATTACTGAGAGCTAGTGATGCTGCAAAGTGTGTGTGAGAGTGCGTGAGTGTGTGTGTGAGGTAGAGAACAGTGAGCAGTGCAGTGTTTGTTTTGGCGCTGTACACGAGTGTGTTTGTGTGTGTGAACGTGAGCGTATGTGTTCGTCTGATCCTTCCTGTTTGTTGTTTGCACGTTTGTTTGCCCGACCGTGTGTTTGTGCAGATGGACTGTTTGTTGTCCGTGTGTGTGTGTGTGTGTGTGTGTGTGTGTGTGTGTGAGAAAGAGTCATCTGCTCAATAAATCAGTGTGTGATTTAACAGTGTGTCGTGATGCTGCACTGTTAGCTCGATGCTTTTAATCATCTTGAGAGGAAGGTAGATAGTCGTGTGAGATTAGTGCAGAAACACACACACACACACACACACACACACACACACACACACACACACACAGTCCACCCCCTCAAACACTGGCATGCACTCCTTTATCTCTCCTCTCCGATAAAGCAGGTCAATTCGATATTATCCTGTCGTACCTCCGTCCATGTTTCAGATCACTCCAGAGGAAATGAAAGCTTTTATCATGTTTCATCGTCAGCGTCAGAATCTCATTCACAAAACTCTTATTTTGATCTTTTCATTTCATTCAGACGGCGACTGGTGAAAGAGGGTGGATGGATTCTTAATTTAACTTTCTTCAGTTTCATTCTGCGTCTGACAGAGACTCACCGAGCGCCTGCATCTTTATATTAAAACCAAATTTTCATTTCCAGATTAAAATGTGTAGTCGGCACTCGCTACAACACGGCACACTTAATTAGAGACTCAGCTCTGCTCTTTTCCTCGAAAAGTTACAGAGAGACTCAGACGATGATGAATCCGTACGGGGATTTATGTTTTCAAACACTTCCTGTGTCCATGCAGTATTTACACACTGCAAATGAGATTTTTCTTCCTTAATTAAAATCCTTCCATCCATAATTCACTCAAAGCTTCTTTATGCAATTTAAATATTTTTTTTAAGACACTATAAGATTATTTAAAATGCCTCCTTCTCA
Organism: Epinephelus cyanopodus; assembly: GCA_026686955.1. NCBI lineage: Eukaryota > Metazoa > Chordata > Actinopteri > Perciformes > Serranidae > Epinephelus > Epinephelus cyanopodus. The sequence continues at coordinate 445,022 of CM048923.1, read as the reverse complement.
GCTGCTGATTCATTCGAGAGAATATCTAAAGCTCTTTCCTGTGTGTCTGTATTTTGCTGTGATATGAGATCCGTGCAACTCGAGCGTCTGTGACAGACGAGTTTTTTTTCTGCTTGGAAATACTTTAAAAAATCGATTAAATTAAATGTCACGTCATCTGTAATTTTAAATGCGTGTTCAGCTCGGCCCGGTCGGTGCAGCCGACTTTATCTTCAGTCAATAACGTGGGATCGATCAGGACATGAGCAGCATGTTCTTACGGGTCACGGCTCCTGGGCTGCTTTCTTGTGTTGTTTTGTACGTCTGTATGCGATTGTTGTGTGATTATTGTGTGTAACTACTGCGTGTGAATGTGGTGTCAGATCAGTGATTTTTAATGACCAGTCTTTTGGTCCTTCTGACAGCACGCTCAGTCCAGCCGCCTCGCTGTCATCGTCTCTGCTGTGCATTAAATTCCCTTTTCTCTGTCTGCAGTGAAGACTTTCCTGCTCTTCCTCATCACACACCTTCACACAGCCACTTTATTCTTTCCACATTCTTTAGACCGAATAGACAGAATAAATGTTGGCCAGAGAGTGAACGTTTCTGCAAAGCGTGGACACATTTTTACATTTTTATGGAGTCGATATGTTGAAATCTAATGTTTCAAATATGCAGAGGTTAGAGTGTGGGGTCAGGTTTATGCACAAAAACCTCATGGGCTTAAAATATCTGGTTGTGAAGGGACAATCCCAGCTGGACATAAAATGATGATGAGGAAACACAGTGACAGGTCGCAAAAAAACATCCATGTTTAGTAGTTAGTTGGTGTTGAACAGCGTCTGCACTTTGGCAGGTGTCACACCATCCACCATCCCCTCCAACTCCTGATGACACAGTCAGCTCAGATACTATGTCACTTCAGAAACACACACACACACACACACACACACACACACACACATATATGTATATATATATATCATACATATTATGCGACAGGTAGAAAACATGCAGATGTATCTGTGGTTGTCAGAATCATACAGTGCCAACATTTTCTCCTGATGGCTGAGCTGAACTTTTTTCCAAACACAAAACCAATATTGTTCGAACCTTCAGCATGTAGCTGTTCATGTGTAACCACTGTGTAACTATGAAGGTAAACGATGAGGCAACATTCATATGAGGAGTTTCTGGAGGGCAGAGACCAGCGACTTGCTGGTGGTGTCAGTAAGAGGATTTGCTGTACTGTCTTTAGTGGAGGGAAGCCCTGCGATCACACTGAGTGTTTCCTTTCTGCAGCTCCGTGCAGTCACATTCTGCTCTTTAAAATAGGCCACTTGGATGGTTATTAATCTGTGTAGGGGGATATTCTGCTTTACATTCGCCGTAACCACCGTGTGTGCTCCAGCCTGCAGTAATCATTCTGCGGTGTTAGCTTTCTGCTCCACTGTGCAATCACATTATGAAGGTGTTCTCCATGAGACAGGCCACTTGGATAAGCATAAATCTACATAGCAGCACTTCTTTCCTCTGCTCTCAATATAAAAAGTAAAATAAGTGCAATATGCTCCGACCTGCAGTCGTCACATTAAAGTGTCACCTCTCCAAAGCACCAAGCAATCACATTACAAAGCCTTCTCCATGAAACCGGCCACTTGGATAAGCATAAATCTACAGAGACAGATTGAATCCTGGAGCCTGGTGCACGCCACTGAGGGGGAAGGAGAGCCCAGAATCTGTTAGCAGACAAATATCCCTTGGCCTAACATTAATCTGCATAAAGCGCCGGTGCGAGGAGGTGAGTTGTGTGTAATATGTGCTCAACATACCACAACAGAAGGAGCCGAGCAGAGCCTCTAATCAGGAAGAACGGCTGCTGCCAGCGGCAGCCGCGGCGAGGCTTCGGGCCCTGACCTGCTGACTGGATTCTGCTGAACATGCTGGAAGAGAAATCTCCTCTCCCCCCTCCCCTCCCCTCCCCCGCTCTGTGTGCACTATCTTTTCTCTCCTCCAGTCTCCCCTTCCTCCTACGTCTCCTCCTCCATGATGGCTTTCTCTCCCTGTTGAGTATGTGCTCGGCTTCACGTCCCTGCAGAGCTTTATTTGATTCTTTCTTTCCTCCGCTGTCGTCCTCTTTGATTTGTTTCCTGCCCTCATCTTCTCCTTCCTCATCCTCCTTATTTCCTTCATTCCTCTTCCTTTACTCTCACTCGTCTCCTTTCCTTTAGCATCCTCTCTTTAACATCCTTGTCTCTTATGTTTCATTTCCTTTTCCTTGATGTCCTCCACTTTACTGTCCTTTAACTGAGTTTATTTGCTTTATTATTTTTGTCCCTTTTCTTCCTTTCTCTTCATCATTTCATTTTTTTCTTGTTACCCTTTTGGTTAGTCCTTCCCTTTGCTCTCACAGTCTTCCTCCCTCTCTATCCTTCCTCTCCTCCTACTACATTAACCTAATCTTTTTCCCTTCATGTCTCTGCCGCCGTCCTCCCCTCGTCTGAAATTGACATTTCCACCAAAGTTGTCTAAATCCGAGCGGCTCTGCAGATTAACCAGATGAGCCTGCACGCAGCTTTGTAGTGAAATTAGCGTTAGAATTTGTGATGATGAAGATGAAGAAGGTGCTCAAGTCAATAACCATCATTCCAAGTAAAAGGTTGGAGGGTCCCAGCGAGGATGATGTGGGAAGATCGAGTCGAAGCACCGGAGGGAAATAAAGTACTCTTTTATTGCTTGCTGTGCAAAGTGAGAGCCGTGATCAGAACAAATCAATGAGCTTTAATCTGCAGCGGGACAAATCCTCTCTGATAACTTATTAGTCATCAATAAAGCACTTTCAGGTGATTTAGCACAGCGTCTGTCGGCCATGTTGGAGGTTAAATTCTGTTTGTTACTGACGGACAGCGCACCGTCACTGATGCTGTGTGTGTTTAGAAAATGTCAGATTCTTACTGAACTCTTCTTCATCATCTGACAGTGAATGATTCACACACTCACTGATAACAACTAATAGTTCATGAAAATGAGTCAGACGGACACCTGAAAACAAAATGCCTCAGGCCTCAGGCTATCACTGGTGTGGGGACATAACAATGCTAATTGAAGCTCTAATATTTATATGATGACATTTAAGACTCTGATGGAGCTGCAGATACAAACCAAGACATATCACCATAAAAAGAAACATCAGTAAGTTACAGAAATATCTGTATTTTTTCCTGATGATGTCTCAAAATCACCACGACAAGATTAACGCTCCCCAACACATGTCTGAGCTTGAAACTATAATTCTCCTCCTGCTATTTGAACAGTAAAGTGAGAAATGACTCCTTATTATTCCTGCACGTCTTTCCCCTGTGCCAAGACAGAGGGTACGTTGAGCAGCAGCCTGCAGGCGGACGAGCTGCTCATAGAAAACCTTGTCTCCTGTGAGGCCCACAGTTTGGGCCAGTAGACGAAGCTCAGGAGGTTTCTGAGCTCTTTAGTATCTCTCAGGAGCATCAGACACTAAAGGCTCGTCTGCAGCACTGCAGAGGAGTTTTAACCTTCTGAAGACGGAGCGGACACAAACCGAGTTTGGACCTCCAACGTTTCCTTTAATTACTGAAGAATATTGTGTTTCTGTGCGGCAGCATCGCCCCCACAGATCAGCCAGTGCATCACCTCTGCTGTTTCTCCATCACCAGCAGGAAGGAGGGGAACTGAACAGTGACTTCCTCTCTGTGCATGTAAATTAGGGCCACATTCACATTAGTTACAACTGACAGGAGCCACTGTGTTCAAGGCTCGCTGTGATACCAGCGTTAGCACGTTCAGCTAACGAGCCAAATAGGCTGAAAGAGATTCTTCAACACGGATCAGCTCAGAACAAACAGAGAGAAGTGTTACACAGCTATTCCCTACTGTACTGTACTGTACTGTACTGTACTGTAGGCCTACAGTACTGTACTGTACTGTGTTGTGTTGTGTTGTACTGTGCTGTACTGTGCTGTATCACACTGTACTCTGCTGTGTATGACACATCGCTCAGTAAGAAGGCTATGAGATATTAGCCTGTTAAGTCAAAACCAAAGCACAACCTGGTCTCACAGAAATATATTAAATGAACCTCTTAACACTGCATAACGCCGTCACCATGGAAATAAGCCATTAGAAAGTCGATAAGGCTCCATGGTCACGGTTCACTACAGGGTGAGGAGGTGCACGTACAGAGCAGGTCAGGTGACGGATGGGTGAAACACACACACAAACAAAATGTCAGCTAAATGTCAACATTGACTTCTTGTACCATCACGTATTTTGCATCCCTTACAGAGTGAAGTCACATTTAAATCGTACTTGCATCACTTTAGGACGATCTTGCATCCTGGACCAACCCGGTCTCACTCAGTGGTCAGTGTCTTCCTGCGTCAGACACAGATGACAAAAAGCCATCGTTTCATGTTGGCGTGATACCTGGCTGGTCACCGTTACTGTTTAATAGTGCCCGGCAACATCAGAGGGGAATGAGGTGGGACAGCAGCCTAAATTAAGGAGGTGAAAGTCTGAGTAGGGCAGTGGGAGGGGAGGTGGATGGATCCATCAACCACCCAATTTCACATTTTTCTTAAACCTGTTGGCTAAACCTAACCACGTGTGTGTGTTGGCTAAACCTAACCACGTGTGTGTGTTGGCTAAACGTAACCACGTGTGTGTGTGTGTGTGTGTGTGTTGGCTGAAAGTAACAATGTGTGTGTGTTGGCTAAACGTAACCGTGTGTGTGTGTGTGTGTGTGTGTGTGTGTGTGTTGGCTAAACGTAACAGTGTGTGTGTTGGCTAAACGTAAAAACAGGTGTGTGTTGCCTAAACGTAACAACATGTGTGTGTTGGCTAAACGTAATGTGTGTGTGTTGGCTAAACGTAACAACATGTGTGTGTTGGCTAAATGTAACCACGTATGTGTCGGCTAAACGTAACCACACGCGTGTGTGTTGGCTAAATGCAACAACGTGTGTTTTGGCTAAACGTAACCACGTGCGCGTGTTGGCTAAACGTAATCACACGTGTGTGTTGGTGAAACATAACTGTGTGTGTGTGTGTGCTGGCTAAACGTAACCACATGCGTGTGTTTCCTAAACTTAAACACATGCGTGTGTGTGTCGGCTAAACGTAACCACGTGTGTGTGTTGGCTAAACGTAACCATGTGTGTGTGTGTGTGTGTGTGTGTGTGTGTGTGTTGGCTAAACGTAACCACGTATGTGTGTGTGTGTGTTGGCTAAACGTAACCATGTGTGTGTGTGTGTGTGTTGGCTAAACGTAACCACATGTGTGTGTGTTGGCTAAACGTAACCATATGTGTGTGTGTGTGTGTGTGTGTGTGTTGGCTAAACGTAACCACGTATGTGTGTGTGTGTTGGCTAAACGTAACCATGTGTGTGTGTGTGTGTGTGTCTGTGTGTGTGTGTGTTGGCTAAACGTAACCACATGTGTGTGTGTTGGCTAAACGTAACAGTGTGTGTGTTGGCTAAACGTAAAAAACAGGTGTGTGTTGCCTAAACGTAACAACATGTGTGTGTTGGCTAAACGTAATGTGTGTGTGTTGGCTAAATGTAACCACGTATGTGTCGGCTAAACGTAACCACACGCGTGTGTGTTGGCTAAATGCAACAACGTGTGCTTTGGCTAAACGTAACCACGTGCACGTGTTGGCTAAACGTAACCACACGTGTGTGTTGGTGAAACATAACTGTGTGTGTGTGTGTGTTGGCTAAACGTAACCACGTGTGTGTGTTGGCTAAACGTAGCAATGTGTATGTGTTGGCTAAACATAACCACATGTGTGTGTATTTTGGCTAAATGTAACCACACGTGTGTTGGCTAAACGTAACCACGTGTGTGTGTGTGTGTGTGTTGGCTAAACGTAACAACGTGTGTGTTGGCTAAATGTAACCACGTATGTGTCGGTGAAACGAAACCATGTGTGCGTGTTGGCTAAACGTAATCACGTGTGTGTGTGTTTCGCCTAAACTTCACCACATTCGTGCGTGTTGGCTAAATGTAACCACATGCGTGTGTTTCCTAAACTTAAACACATGCGTGTGTGTGTCGGCTAAACGTAACCACGTGTGTGTGTTGGCTAAACGTAACCATGTGTGTGTGTTGGCTAAACGTAACCATGTGTGTGTGTGTTGGCTAAACGTAACCATGTGTGTGTGTTGGCTAAACGTAACCATGTGTGTGTGTTGGCTAAACGTAACCATGTGTGTGTGTTGGCTAAACGTAACCATGTGTGTGTGTTGGCTAAATGTAACCATGTGTGTGTGTTGGCTAAACGTAACCGTGTGTGTGTGTTGGCTAAACGTAACCACGTGTGTGTTGTTGGCTAAACATAACCTTGTGTATGTGTTGGCTAAACGTAACCACGTGTGTCGGCTAAACGTAACCATGTGTGTGTGTGTTGGCTAAACGTGATCACGTGTGTCGGCTAAACGTAACCATGTGTGTGTGTGTTGGCTAAACGTGATCACATGTGTGTGTTGGCTAAATGTAACCACGTATGTGTCGGTGAAACGTAACCACGTGTGTGTGTTGGCTTAACGTAACCACGTCGGTGTGTGTTGGCTAAACGTAATCACGTGTGTGTGTGTGTTTCGCCTAAACTTCACCACATTCGTGTGTGCTGGCTAAACCTAATCATGTGTGTGTGTTGGCTAAATGTAACCACATGCGCGTGTGTTTCCTAAACTTAAACACATGCGTGTGTGTGTCGGCTAAACGTAACCACGTGTGTGTGCTGGCTAAACGTAACTGCGCGTGTGTCAGCTAAACGTAACCACGTGTGTGTGTTGGCTAAATGTAACCATGTGTGTGTGTGTTGGCTAAATGTAACCATGTGTGTGTGTTGGCTAAACATAACCACGTGTGTGTTGGCTAAATGTAACCATGTGCGTGTTGGCTAAATGTAACTGTGTGTGTGTTGGCTAAACGTAACCATGTGTGTGTTGGCTAAATGTAACCACGTGTGTGTTGGCTAAACTTAACCACGTGTGTGTGTGTTTGTGTTGGCTAAACATAACAACGTCTGTGTTTTGTCTAAACATAACCATGTGTGTGTGTTTGTTAAACTTAACCAGGTGTGTGTGTATTGAATAAACATAACCAAGTGCATGTGTCTGCTAAACTTAACCACATGTGTGTGTGTGTTGGCTAAACGTAACCACGTACGTGTGTTGGCTAAACGTAACCACACTTGTGTTGGCTAAATGTAACCACGTGTGTTTTGGCTAAACGTAACCACGTGTGTTTTGGCTAAACGTAAAGTGTGTGTATTGGCTAAATGTAACCACACGTGTGTGTTTGCTAAATGTAACCATATGTTGTCTAAACGTAATTACTTGCGTGTGTGTTGGCTAAACGTGACAACGTGTGTGTGTGTTGGCTAAACGGAACCACATGTGTGTGTAGGCTTGACATAACCACATGTGTGTGTCGGCTAAACGTAACCACGTGTGTGTCGGCTAAACGTAACAACGTGTGTGTGTTGGCGAAACGTAAGCACGTGTGTGTTGGCTAAATGTAACCACGTGTGTGTGTGTCAGCTAAACTTAACCACGTGTGTGTGTTGGCTAAACGTAACCATGTGCGTGTGTTGGCTAAAATTGACCACGTGTGTCTGTTGGCTAAACGTAACCATGTGCATGTGTTGGCTAAACGTAACCACGTATGTGTGTGTGTTGGCTAAACGTAACCACGTGTGTGTGTTTTGGCTAAACGTAACCATGTGTGTGTGTTGGCTAAACGTAACCACGTGTGTGTTGACTAAACTCAACCATATGCCTGTGATGGCTAAATTTAACCACGTGTGTGTGTGTTGGCTAAACGTAACCACGTGTGTGTGTTGGCTAAATGTAACCATGTGTGTGTTGGCTAAACGTAACCATGTGTGTGTGTGATGGCTAAAAGTAACCATGTGTGTGGTGACCAAACTTGGACATGTGATGAGGTCACAGTGAGGATGATGATGCCCTCAGTCTTCTTCTAAACATTATTCAATATCCTGCTGGCTGAATCCAGCCGTGTCACCACCAGCTTGTAATGCAGTGTTAAGAAGTTGTGGTCTCGTATTTCTGTGAGATGACGTTGCCAAAAAGAGAATAAACAGCCAACCGTGCTTCCTGCCTTCACTTTCACTGTCACACTTCAACATGAAACCCAGCTCTCCAAACGAGCAGGAAATCAACACCTGTAAATATCTGATAATTAAAGGTACGCTAAAACACACTCACACATTAGTGCTTAGAACATTTTCACTGACTTAATCTGTTCAACTGCATAAATGCAACACAGAGCGTGAAGGTACGTCAGACTGTGTGGGATGGGGGCGCCATCCTGTGACGTACGTACTCTCTGTTAGCTATGTTATCTGTGTCCTAAAACATGATAGCTCTGGATGTGTGTGTGTATGTGTGTGTGTGTGTGTGTGTGAGAGAGTGAAGGGATGCATCAGGGTCTGAAGTCCAGCTCTGGGCTGCAGCTCATTTGGATCTGTGTTAATGTGATTAGTTTGTCCACCACAGGAGGGACATGTCACACAGCGCCATCCTCACGTCCAAAAACATTAACACAGCAGAACGTCATCTTCATTCTCTCTATACTCTGCAGCACAGTACTTTATATACAAAACTTGTACACTTGATACAGTACTGACCTACACAAGCACTACTACATATTACTTCTGTACCATCCTCCTGTTTACCCTGAGTTCAGTCAGGACTTATGAACGTGAGTGTGTCCTGCGTGTGAGCAGCTCTGCAGAGTTTGTAAAGATCCACAGAGATGTTCAGTGTGAAACTTTTTAGGGCTCTGGGCTTGTTTCTCTCTGCAGAACACTACCAGGACCCAAATTCAATTTTGGGCCAAACATTAGAAGTGAGTAAAGGTTGTGCTGAGTCAGGATCAGTGGTAATGTTGGCTCCCAGCTGTCAGCTACACAAAGGAATACAACACAGCCACACTACAGACATCTGACTACACTTACTCCCCCTGCAGGGGTCCAGGATGGTACAACAGTGAACTATATATCCACTGTAGCATTATGTATTTACTGCTGCTGATGTACAGATGTGTGCTTGTGTCTCACAGCTGCAGGAACACACAGCACAAACTGTCTCATGTTGGACTCACTCATGACTCACTGACAGGGCATTATTTGGCACCCAGTAGGGACTTCTGTGACATTGAAGGGGGCTGTTTGATGCTCCAGATACTTTGCTGTGTACAGGAGTGGCCCAGTGTCAGATATGGATATGTACAATATAACAGACACGTGAGCCACACACATGCAGGTGAAAAGCAGTCTACAGAGCAGAGACCTGACAGTTTCATGGAAACAGAGTAAACAGCTTCATATCTGCTGCTTTGGCTGAATTAACTAATGAATGATTATGTGTGGCATTTAGGGAGAGGAAATGTCTGTGTCAACAGAATAACTAAAGCTTGAAATACTGCTGATGTTTGTTTCCTTAACTGCTCCTGTCATCAAATGTTCCACCTCACAGTAAAACCTGGATCATTTGGACTGACACAACCTGCAGTAACACATCTCTACACACTTCATCCAGGAAGGCGTTGTGAGTTTTTCTTCTGGAGATGCCTCATCATGGCATGACAAACACAAACCTTCAGGTCAGGGAAGAAGAGAAGAAGAAAAAAGAAACCAAAAGGGAGAAAGAAAAAGGAAAGTACCTTTCTTGTGAGTAGCTTCATTTTTGGAGCCTTTGGGGTCTAATAAAAAAAAGATGAGAATTAAACACAGCATATTCTAACATCACGTTACCAACTCTACGTTGTTTGTCCTCGTTAAGGAAAACAACCGCTTTGTCTATCAAGGAGCGAGCAAGACAGCAAGGCTCGATTATCTAAGGTGTCGCACTGCTGCCAACACTCAGTGGGGGTGAGTGTGTGGCAGTGGGGGAGACTTAGGAGGGGCAGGGAGGAGGGGGCAACATACTGTGAAGGCAATAGCAGGAAGGAGGGATGCACGAGTCTGTAGAGGAACAATCATCTACTGCCATACTGCAGCGGGCAGGAGAGGAGAGGCGATGCACTGAGATGAAGAGCAGGAGGAGGAGGAGGGTTGCAATGCAGTTTTGTCAAGAGGAGCTGAAGTCAGACTAGCAAAATGCACTAAAGGAGATGCAAGAGGCCAGAGAGACAGAGGAGGAAGAGGAGGAGGAGGAGGAGGAGGGCGGGGACAATGCAAAGACTACATGTCAAACTGGCTTCGTTTGGACTTTGTGCCTCATTTGGCCTTCCAGGAAATTGCACTTTGGTTTTTCTGTCTTTGAGTTGCTTTTTCCAGAGTGAACCTGGTTTAGGGCTGACCCGAATACTTTGATCGTTGTCATGGTGATCAACGTCCAAATTAATATCTAAATGCTCAATTTTAAATGCATATACTTACTCCCAAAAATCCCAAATGACACATAAATTAAGATACACTAATCCAACGTGTGTGTGTTGGGGTTACGTTTAGCTGACATACACACGTGGTTATAAATATAACCACGTGTGTGTTGGCTAAACGTAACCACGCGTGTGTGTTGGCTAAACGTAACCACGTGTGTGTTGGCTAAACGTAACCACGTGTGTGTTGGCTTAACATAACCATGTGTGAGTCGGCTAAACGTAACCCTGTGTGTGTGTCGACTAAACGTAACCCTGTGTGTGTGTCGGCTAAACGTAACTGCGCGTGTGTGTTGGCTAAACGTAACCACATATGTGTGTTGGGTAAACGTAACCGTGTGTGTGTGTTGGCTAAACGTAACCATGTGTGTGTGTTGGCTAAACGTAACCGTGTGTGTCAGCTGTTGAAGGACAAAAACATCAGTTGGTGGTGTTGTACCGATGTAGTGCTTTTATTTTGAAAGAGACTGTATCAAACTGTACATTTCCTGTGAAAACAGAAGTGTATTTTGAAAACAGACAATGCATGTAACAGGCTGAAGTTGACACGGCGTCCCAGAGCGTCAACAACCAACACACCCAGGGTACCTTGGAAGCCATATGTGGACGTGGAGAGTCCATGACCAGACGTGGACATGTGACGAGGTCACAGTGAGGATGAGTTGGACTGGGACAGTTTGACCACAAGTGATACGGTAGCAAGATGTCAAGAAAGTCAAGTGTATAGAATAGTTTCAAAATTTGTGAAGGCGACCCCCAAAAAGTGGAAATGCGCTGAAGGAAACTGGCGAATCTCAAATCTTCAACGAACTCAGCAAATCAGCTAAAAACTATAAAAACAGCTGACTTGTAACATTTTCTTTTTTTCGAGCTGTTATGGTTCGTGTTACTGCGGCCTGCAGCTAACACAGTGACTGTCACATTACTTTAGGGGTGTCGACTGAAAACTGATGTTTTAAAAAGTCTGATGGCCTCATCAATCAGATCCCTTGGAGGTTTTTTATACACATGCATTATTCCAAGGTCCCAAATAACCAATAAATTAGAGAGCAGTAATCCAACATATTTAATTTTGCATCAACATGAATTATTAACAGTTATTGTCAGACAAGGAATTTTAAACTTAGTTTGTGACTCTGGTTTATCTCACGTCAGTCACCAGCAGTCCAGCACTACACCAACTGGGACAGTTTGATCACAAGTGATACGCCAGCAAGATGTTAAAAAAGTCAAGTGTCTGGAATAAATAACAGAATAAATCTGTGAATACGAGCATTAAAAAGTGGAGATAGGACCCCCCTGAATGAGATGGCACAGGCTTGTTTAAAAGCTCTGAATTGCTATGCGTGTTTGTATGTTTATCAGTGTACTTCATAGAGACAAAGCCTGTGGACCCCTGAGATTTGGGGGCGGGAGGGGGGTTGTCTATCTATTTTTCATTATTATTATTATTATTATTATTATTATTTATTTATTTATTTATTTATTTATTTTATTTTTTTTTTTTCTCTTTCTTATTTGTCAACACTCAATATTGTTGATATGTTTGGTTGGTAGTATTGCCATGGTTATTTTTTTTATTTATTTTTTGTTTGTTATGCTACATTACCATTCTATTTTCTTTGTTGCTGTTGCTATTATTGTCCAGTTGATGCTTGCCACATCTGTTTGTTTGTTTGTTTATTTTAAACTAAATGGAAAAACCAATAAAAAATTGATCACAAAAAAAAAAAGTCAAGTGTCTGGAATAAATAACAGAATAAATCTGTGAATACGAGCATTAAAAAGTGGAGATAGGACCCCCCTGAATGAGATGGCACATCTCAAGGGGTTATTCCTAATAAATAATTTCAATATATGCCAAAGGAAACTGGCGTTTCACACATGTACACTGGGCCTGACAAAAAACCTGCAAACTGTGAGTAATGTGTTCTTTTTCTACGGCGAATGTTAATGCGACCTGCGTGCTGACGAAGTGGCTAATTTAGTGGTTATCTCAGTTGCATCTAAACTGATGTTTCGAAAAGTCCGACTCCCGTCCTCGTCTCTTCGCCCCCTCAGAGCTTCCACTAATGGTGGATATTTCTCCCTGGAGCTTTGATGCCAGTGAGCTGGTATTCGGGACAGCCCTAACCCGTCCAGTAACAAAGTTCTCATAATGGATTCTTTTCCCCTCCTCGTAATGATGTGACTGCGGCTACAGAAATGGAGCTGTAACCTCATCGGGCTGGATAAATGATCTCCAAATCTGAAATGAAATTATACTTCTTTCTTCAAATGGGCGCCATTAATTTAAAGTCATTTGGCTGAAATGGGGCCCATCAGAATGACAAAAGGTTTTACTTCCACCCCCAAAAATGTAAATCTTCAACCAGCTCCAAATGAGCCACATAATTTCAGTCATAGCACAGAAAGAGAACTTTTAGTCTCCACACAGGCTGATTTATAACCGAGGAACGCCTAATGTCAAGGAAGTGGAAGTTAAGACCCAAGGATTCATTGTTTCACAGTGACAGGGTCTTTTCTCTGTTCCCTCAAGGAAGCTCTCTGTCCGTCCTGATGTCTCACTGAAGATCACACACTTATCTGATTCGTCCAGGAGGTTTCAGCAAGTGCAAAAACATGTAGCTGTAACCGACCCCACAGCACGTCACCTGTCAGCCTTCATGGCTGAGAAAACACTCCACTGATCATACCTGAGTGTCTCGAGGATTGTGGATTAAAAACTCTCTTTACAATCTGAAATATTTGCTCATGTAAAGGTCGACCAGTGTACAGCTGGTTCTGACCTTCAAACATTAAATGCTTTCTGGGCTAACACTGATCACATCTCTGCAGTTAATTCTCAACACGAGTTAGAAATGTCACCACGTCTCAGTTTCATCAAAATGAACAGCTTCATTTTTTCCTCCTATGACTGTGAACTATGAACTCAGGCCACAGACACGTCCTCCCGCTCCACACAGAGGAGCTCCGTTGCTTTCCTTCATGGCTCACATTTGTTGATTGATGTCCTATTTTGCCTCCGAACTGCACTGAACTGAGTAAACCAGGCCTGGCCTGCTTTGCTGTACTTGACAACTGCCATTGTGAGGGATGGTGACTGCGCCGAGTAGAAGTCTGGGAGCGATATTGTAATCTGTCACTGTCAGCCCAAAAAAAAAGGGAAATGGCTCCTAAGATAGATGGAAAGTATTCGTCGTGACCATGAACTGTTGTAGACAGGTGACTTAAACTCTATAATCTGCCTGAATCCATGAAAGGCAATTTTTCCTCCCTCTTCTGCGCACGGCAATCTCTCTGTGTCAGGCTAAGCCCGGGCTTAGCCCGCGGCAGGTAGCCTGTCGAACATCTGAGCACCTGATCCTGGCATTAAAACCACAGCAGCTTTGGTTTGCAGGCTTTGCTTTGCTGGCAGCGGGGATCTCATAATGCGAGCTAATTACTAGCGCCGTGCAGAATCAATTCTCCTGGCTTTGCAGCGGAGGAGTAAAAACAAAAGGAAAAAAACACCCTGGTCTTTGTGTTGGAAAACAAAGGTATGTTTTGTTCAACGAGTACAGGGATTTTCCCCTAAATGTTTCTTGCTCTGTTGGGTGTGCTCCCAGGCTGCCTGCATCAGCAGACCATTAGACACGTCTGCCATGTAGAGCCTGAAAACAGCAGCTTACCGCCTTCGTGATTGTGTCACAGTGGTAAACAATTATGCGTCAACCTCTCCATCAGGCCTTTTACACTGATATGGCAGCTTTAAACCTTTTTTTCCTGGAGCTGGTAATTAGAGGTGTGATGGGATTCCACAGGAGGACTGAATGGCCTTTTATAAAGCACTATCCCCTCCTTATAAACTTATTAGCCATGGACTGGTGGACTGCACAGGGAGGAGGGAATGTAGCGTCAACTGTTCTTACACATTCTGCATTAGCTGTACCTGCAGTTACACAGATCTTTACTACCTTTAGAACAACAATGATGTGAGGTATCTATTCATTTAGACAGCGCTCTAATTATCAGCCTGATCATTTCTCCTTTAGCTGATGATAATCTTTGGGTTTGGACCACTCCTGTTGGCTGCAGCAGTATCAGTATCAAACATCCCTGCTCCTTTTCATTCACCCGCTCCTCTCCCCCGCCCTCCTATCAGTCTCTCTTTCAGTCCGTCTTGAGTGCCCTCGTACGTTTGGCTGCCTTTTGCCATTACCCTCTTCAATATTCCTCTCTTCGCTGCCCTTGCTGTTCCTCCTCCCGCTAGACGTTGAAGCGTGATCAATATTTTTGTCATAACTCAGGGGAGAGTCACCTCTGCGACGACATTAAAATTCCTCGCTCTGTGCAATATAGTCCCCATCCAAATTTCCTGGCTCGGAAAGGATAGGGCCATTACCTAGAATACTAAAAGAGCCACGAGACCTTCCTGTGGGCAAGGATGTCCCTTTACTCCAGCACATTTCTCTGTTTGCATCCTTGTAGAAAGTAGCTCCCAGAAAAAACATAAGAGGAGTAGGAGGGAGTGGATATTACAGTTTGTATCTCAGAGCTGCTTATTCAAGTGTGCTGCAAGTCTTGTACATAACGGAGCAATAGCGAGGCCCACTGGGAGCAGTGTTAGCATCAATATTCTGCCGCTAAGCTAGTGGAAACATATTCTGTGTTTGCAGTGTGAGACCCGGGATCTGCACGTCTTTCCAATCTCCTGTCGTAAGCAAATCCCTCCAAGTGGGTCGGCCATTTGCAATGCTACCTTCCCTCTCTTCCTTCACCTCTCCCTCTTTCTTTCTCCGTGACCCATCCGTCTCTTTCCCCCGCAGCCATTCCTCCATCCCACGCTCATTACCTTATGCCCATTAATCCCATTAAGTAGCCATTAAACAAGTGCTGATAACACCGAATGAACGTCAGGCTCTGACAGCTAATAACTACAGTCCCACCTCGGCACGTTCAACCCTGGCAAGGAGAAAAGGAGGTGCAGAGGGGAGCAGGGGAGTGTGTGCGTGTGGCATTGTGTAGTAACTCCAGCTATGGACAAAGACAGAGAGGACAGAGAGGTGGAGACAGGAGGAAGCCAAACATGTAAATATACTGCCGTACTGTGTATATTTACTGTTGTCCGCTGGTTCAGATGAGACAGAGGGCGTCATTCAGCTCAGAAGCAAAGTGTTGGGATTTTTTACTCTGATCATCACTTGGATTTAAGAGCAGAGAGAAGGAGGGAGCTTTGCCAAACCAACCGTGGGAGCAGCGTGAAATAATAGGATTGTATCTGAAGAAGCAGACCGAGCTAAGGCAGCCACAGCGGCTGTTCAAGAAGTAGACCCACACAGCCCCGATGCACACTGAATTTAAGGTTGGCGATGCGTTCAGGGCCTTTTCAGGCACCGGCTCCTCTCTTGCAGGGGGGAAATGGAGGTGGCAAGGGGGAGATGGGGTAGTGGTGGCGATAGATAGCTGGCTCACTAGCAGCTCATTCTGGTTGAGCTTCAAACCAGAAGCCGGCTGGCGGTCACCGTCCTCGTTGCCGCTCGGCTTGAGTGATGAGGAAGGACAAGGTTATGGCAGAGAGGGAGAGGGGAGTCGCAGCTGTAGTCTGTGCCGTTCATTCATCAAGTGTGCACACACACACACACACACACACACGCCCACGCACACGCACGCACACACACACACACACACACACACACACACACACACACACACACACGCGCGCGCGCGTGCACACACACCAGAGGAGTCACACTCATGCTCCTGCAAACAGAAACACACTTCCTTCACTGATTCCCTACCTGTCTCTCACACACTCATTTATCAGCGCAGCTTCGTGCAGACATTAGTTAGCAGGGCGGCTAGATTAGAAACGTCTCTATGTCCTCACTGTGGAGGAACTTTACAGCATCAACTTCTGTCTGACCAGCTGGTCAACTGGGTGAAAGGAGTTTAATTTGTTTGACCAATCGGTACACAGAGCTCAAATACTAAGGAGTCCCGAGGAGAAGACAGAGGAGGAAGGAGGGAGGTCAAAGGAGACATAAAGCGATCACCGTACTGATGACTTCATCTTTCATCCATGCAGAAGGAAAATGGATGTTCAAAGAAAAGACAAAAAACTAAAGCACTGATACTCAACTTTCGGCCTGTGGGCCAAATCTGGCCCATGACAGGCTGCCAGGTGGTTCGCCGACCATTTTCTGATTGACATTTACATGGACAATATTTCAAAACTTCTCCCTGATTTTTCAAGGAGCTGTAGACATTTTTTTTTATTCCGGTACTTGCACATGATTGTAATTACAGCTAGCTAACACACGTGGAGGAAGAGACAGAAAGGAAACGTATGTGTTGGTAAACATCACACATGGAAGCATTTTAAGTGGTGTCCCACCGGGCGAGAATAAAATAAATGTGCAGAGTGAATTACATTTAAAGTCGATGTAAAGATGCAATTAGATGTGAATTCCTGCGATGTCAATGACGCAAATCATGCGAAACACATGAATTAAGCTGTGTGGATGAAGCGAGTTGCACAATTTCACGTTTGAAAAATCCAAACCTCAGCAACCAAGTCGCGCCACAATAGCCAGTCAGTATTGAGATGACGCCAAGGACATACCAGAAGTTCATCGATTCGGAAATTTTACGCACATATGACGTGAGTTATTTGCACAAATGCAGCGAATCGGCACAAAATATTCCAGCATTCAAACTCACGTGAGTAATGCGATGCAAAAGTTTGCATAGTGTTTGGTGTGAACACGACATTAGAGCTACGTTACATCGACAGCTGTAAAAAATAAATTTGTCGTTACGTTATGTTACATCATGTGATTTTTTTTTTTTTTTATTAATTCCAGGACTTTTCCCAGCCTGGAGAACGTGATTGAGAAATTCCATGATTTTTTCAGGTTTTCCATAACCATGGAAACCTGGTTTTGGGGTAGGGGATACCTAGACCCCCCTGAAACTGGTCCAGGCTTAGCCCTGAATATCCTCAGATCCTATGCATGGCCCTGTGCATACCTGAACTGAGCAGAGTTGCTATTTGCTCATTAACTGGCCTCCTGTCGTTTCAGTGAAGAAAGCAGGTTGAGTATCTCTGCACTGAGGGATGAAGAGAGATTAGAAGAAGACAATGTGTGATGGAAAACAGAGAGAAATTGTTGGAGGGCAGGAACAGGTAATGACAGAATGAAAAGATATCATTTAGGGAAGAACAAACATTAAAATGACTGATTAATACAGGAGGAATAAGTTGGTAAATGATGGGAGAAAGTTTTCTGAGACAGGAAAGGAGGGCATGACGAAGGTACTGGGAGAGAATCAAAGAGTGATTACAAACCAAATCAGATGGAAATAATAAAGAAAGGGACGCAAACACATAATGCAAAAAACTTTGACAAAGGAGGGAAAGAGTCAGGAAACAAACCATGAATGAGTCAGTAACTGAAGGACAGAAAAAAAGGAGGAAGGAAAGGAGAAAGTGGAAGAACAGATAAAAGAAGCAGGAAGAGAGAGGAGGGATGAAGTCATGGATTATAAATGGCTTGTCCCGAATGTGTCAGGAGTGTTTGCTCTCGTCTCTCTTCGATGGAGGGACCTGCTAAATCAATCGGAAGCTTTTTGCCCACACAGTGGACCAGCGGTCATGATCAGTGTAATTTCCTCTCATGCTGGCACATTTGTAGCTTGCGGCAAATCTCATCTCTTCCCTCCCCCGTCTCCCTCCCCGCCCTCCATCCACTGTTGCTCCGCGGCTAAATTAGCATGGCTGGTGCTAATTTGATGAGGTGTGTAGGCGGAGGAGAAGAGCAATCATTCTGCATTTAGACAAACTCGCTGCACTATCATGCTGTCACCGTTTATCACCTCTAACAGGCCACGTTCAGGCCACAGCGAGCCAACCAATATTCAGCCACTGCCATTTGTTGATAAGAGTCACTAAAGGATGCTGGGAAGTCTTTAAGGGATGATGTCATCATGCAGTCCTGATGATGTCACTCAGATTGTGTCTTATGAAAAGTAATGCCGTCGTCGTCGTCGAAAAGTAATGCATCACATTTTATACCTAATGAGCAGGTAGTTTGTGTTTAACCCGCGTATTTTGGAAGGCTGCGATCATGTGACCAGTGTACTGATGGGCGTAAACAGGAAGTATTCGTGAGCGGTCTGTGAGGAGGCAGGTTGGGGCGGTGGATGGTCACAAAACACAGGACTTCCCCCGACAGGCCGATGTTTGGAAATGTGTGAACTCTGGGTCATTCTAAGGTCTGACATCACCCTGCGTCTTTCCCTGAACCTAAACTCAGTTATAGGAATGACACCATCAAAATGGCGTCTGTCTGGGCAACATCACCAAATAAATGATTTTTTTTTTTTAATAATAATTTGACTAAAGTGTTTCGTGTTCAGTTTAATGTTTCCATATTCTTTATGTATACAATAATTCAGTGGTTAAATCTGGAGACCAGCTCATACCAAGAGCCAAATTCTAAATGCCTCCAAAGTTTTCAGTTAATCCTAAGTTTCCTTGACATATTTTCTTATTGGCTCAAAATCAATATATTGTTTTAGTTTGTAATAATAACCTGGTTTGAGTCATTTAATTGTAACATGTCAAACTGTCAGAAATAAGACGGAACCATGGAGCTCTGTGGTGAGGTCACGTATCCTCGCAAATCTGTTCATATGACATCTGACAAATGGCGTCATGTCCTTAATGTAAAGTTACATAATTAATGTAAAGCTGTGAAGGTTAGCTTTAGGAAGAAAACGTGGTGAGGCTGAAGCTTTAAATGAGGTCAGAACACCTGTTTCTGCATACTGTGACCCACCCACCACCCTTATCTGCCTCCACCCACTGGTCACATGATCACAGCCTAACAAATTAACATGGGATATGTATGAATTTGGGTGCGTTAGTTTTTGAAGGAAACCACACAAAGAGTTTCTGAGAGCAGCCTGGGTCAGGTCATGTACCTGGAGGTAGATTTAAAGATGAGACCCTGTGGTGCTCCTCTCTGCTGATGTCTCAGACTTCATTAATTATACTGTTCAAATTAAACTGACATGAATTGATGTAGCTGTGTCTGGAGACAGATGTCACAAGTGACTTGTAGTATTTCAGTCACAGTTGGGACTTGAACATTGTCTGCAAAATTATTTGATGACTATCAACAAGAAGAACACAGATACAAGTTCCCCACATGAACTCAAACATGTTACGACTGTCAGCTGTGGTTACTGAAGAGTTCAAAGTACTGAGCTCAAACAAAGTGAATCATAAGATGTCTTTGGTTTTACTGACGTGTTAATGATTATAGTTCTGTTTTCAGCACTCCTTTCAAAAGTTAGTTTAAGTTTCAAAATACCTTTGATAGTAGGTTTTTGGGAGGAGACAGTTGCCTGGCTGGTCTGAAAAGTTGCTAAATCTGAGTTGCTGTATTAGCATCACGGCATATTCTCTTGTCTTTAACATGATAAGGTTCTCAGCGTTTAAACATCCAGATGGAGTTCTAGTTTTTTTGTTTCCCAGCCAACACGACATTTTGTTTGCTCCTTCTAATAATCTCTTGTTACTGTAGGTGATGGTGAAGGTTCATAAAGGCAGTTTGACGTCACATGGTTTGCTCTGAATCCTGCAGCTCCAGCTACAAACACAGTTCACATAGAATCTGATATTCTCCGTGTCCACACTTTAACTGATGTCTTTTAGACCAGTAGTTTTAATCTGGGTGAAGTAACGTCTCTATGACCAGAGGCTCAACAGTGTTCTGTACAGAACACCTATAACATGATTACATGCATTAAATATTATCTGATTAGTATGTCTGCTGTGACAGTCCTGCAGCTGTGGGTTACAGTAAGTGTGTAAACTTGTTGTGTCATTGTCTCAATAAAGTTGATTAAAACACAACTCTAAACCTGCAGCTGTCGTCTGAGAGTGCTGCCAAACGGTCATGGCCCAACAGCATTTATTCAACAAAGGTTATAAAACATGTGATAACAGAATGATGTCATCCAGAAGACAGTCCTGTGAGAAGCCTGAACTTAATGTACATTCCCACTGCTGTGGTCACCTCTCTTCTCAAGCCTCAATATTACCTGCCTCAAAGTAATATATCAACAGGCCTTAACACAGAAACAGAGGAGACAAGCCGTCAGGTGATGACGAATTACATATCATATGAACTCCATCCAGTGAGCCAAACATTAAGACAAACTCACTGAGTCGACATCATCGTTGTGATTATTGACTTCAGGAACAGTTACTGGCCTGGTTGTGATGTTGACGTTTAGTCATGTGACCGTGGTGTAGTTTGTTTACAGCCCGGTTGTGGTGACGTTAAGTCATGTGACCGTGGTGTAGTTTGTTTACGGCCCGGTTGTGGTGACGTTAAGTCATGTGACCGTGGTGTAGTTTGTTTACGGCCCGGTTGTGGTGACGTTAAGTCATGTGACCGTGGTGTAGTTTGTTTACGGCCCGGTTGTGGTGACGTTAAGTCATGTGACCGTGGTGTAGTTTGTTTACAGCCTGGTTGTGGTGACGTTAAGTCATGTGACCGTGGTGTAGTTTGTTTACAGCCCGGTTGTGGTGACGTTAAGTCGTGTGACTGTGGTGTAGTTTGTTTACGACCTGGTTGTGATGTTGACGTTTAGTCATGTGACCGTGGTGTAGTTTGTTTACGGCCTGGTTGTGGTGACGTTAAGTCATGTGACCGTGGTGTAGTTTGTTTACAGCCCGGTTGTGGTGACGTTAAGTCATGTGACCGTGGTGTAGTTTGTTTACAGCCTGGTTGTGGTGACGTTAAGTCATGTGACTGTGGTGTAGTTTGTTTACGACCTGGTTGTGATGTTGACGTTTAGTCATGTGACCGTGGTGTAGTTTGTTTACGACCTGGTTGTGATGTTGACGTTTAGTCATGTGACCGTGGTGTAGTTTATTTACGACCTGGTTCCGATGTTGACGTTTAGTCATGTGACAGTGGTGTAGTTTGTTTACGGCCTGGTTGTGGTGACGTTAAGTCATGTGACCGTGGTGTAGTTTGTTTACAGCCTGGTTGTGGTGACGTTAAGTCATGTGACCGTGGTGTAGTTTGTTTACGGCC
The DNA here is from genome assembly GCA_026686955.1 of Epinephelus cyanopodus. Lineage (NCBI taxonomy): Eukaryota > Metazoa > Chordata > Actinopteri > Perciformes > Serranidae > Epinephelus > Epinephelus cyanopodus. Next base: position 423,500 of record CM048923.1, on the reverse strand, counting down.
TGGTTGTGGCGGTGACGTTAAGTCATGTGACCGTGGTGTAGTTTGTTTACGGCCTGGTTGTGGTGACGTTAAGTCATGTGACCGTGGTGTAGTTTGTTTACGGCCTGGTTGTGGTGACGTTTAGTCATGCGACCGTGGTGTAGTTTGTTTACGGCCTGGTTGTGGTGACGTTAAGTCATGTGACCGTGGTGTAGTTTGTTTACAGCCTGGTTGTGGTGGTGACGTTTAGTCATGTGACCGTGGTGTAGTTTGTTTACGGCCTGGTTGTGGTGACGTTTAGTCATGTGACCGTGGTGTAGTTTGTTTACAGCCTGTTTGTGGCGGTGATGTTAACTCATGTGACCGTGGTGTAGTTTGTTTACAGCCCGGTTGTGGTGATGTTAACTCATGTGACCGTGGTGTAGTTTGTTTACAGCCTGGTTGTGGTGACGTTAAGTCATGTGACTGTGGTGTAGTTTTTTTACGGCCTGGTTGTGGTGACGTTAAGTCAAGTGACCGTGGTGTAGTTTGTTTACGGCCCGGTTGTGGTGACGTTAAGTCATGTGACCGTGGTGTAGTTTGTTTACGGCCCGGTTGTGGTGACGTTAAGTCATGTGACCGTGGTGTAGTTTGTTTACGGCCCGGTTGTGGTGACGTTAAGTCATGTGACCGTGGTGTAGTTTGTTTACAGCCTGGGTGTGGTGACGTTAAGTCATGTGACCGTGGTGTAGTTTGTTTACAGCCTGGTTATGGTGACGTTACGTCATGTGACCGTGGTGTAGTTTGTTTACAGCCTGGTTGTGGCAGTACCGTTAACTCATGTGACCATGGTGTAGTTTGTTTACGGCCTGGTTGTGATGGTGACGTTAAGTCATGTGACCGTGGTGTAGTGTGTTTACAGCCTGGTTGTGGTGACGTTATGTGACAGTGGTGTAGTTTGTTTACAGCCTGGTTGTGGCAGTGACGTTAAGTCATGTGACCGTGGTGTAGTTTGTTTACAGCCTGGTTGTGGTGACATTAAGTCATGTGACCGTGGTGTAGTTTGTTTACAGCCTGGTTGTGGTGACGTTAAGTTTGTGACCGTGGTGAGTTCGTTTACGGCCTGGTTGTGATGGTGACGTTAAGTCATGTGACCGTGGTGTAGTTTGTTTACAGCCTGGTTGTGGTGACGTTAAGTCATGTGACCGTGGTGTAGTTTGTTTACGGCCTGGTTGTGGACGTTATGTGACAGTGGTGTAGTTTTTACAGCCTGGTTGTGGCAGTGACGTTAAGTCATGTGACCGTGGTGTAGTTTGTTTACAGCCTGGTTGTGGTGACATTAAGTCATGTGACCGTGGTGTAGTTTGTTTACAGCCTGGTTGTGGTGACGTTAAGTTGTGTGACCGTGGTGTAGTTTGTTTACGGCCCGGTTGTGGCGGTAACGTTTAGTCATGTGACCGTGGTGTAGTTTGTTTACAGCCTGGTTGTGGTGACGTTAAGTTGTGTGACCGTGGTGTAGTTTGTTTACAGCCTGGGTGTGGTGACGTTAAGTCATGTGACCGTGGTGTAGTTTGTTTACAGCCTGTGTGGTGACGTTAAGTTGTGTGACCGTGGTGTAGTTTGTTTACGGCCTGGTTGTGGTGACGTTTAGTCATGTGACCGTGGTGTAGTTTGTTTACAGCCTGGGTGTGGTGACGTTTAGTCATGTGACCGTGGTGTAGTTTGTTTACAGCCTGGTGTGGTGACGTTTAGTCATGTGACCGTGGTGTAGTTTGTTTACAGCCTGGGTGTGGTGACGTTAAGTCATGTGACCGTGGTGTAGTTTGTTTACAGCCTGGTTGTGGTGACGTTTAGTCATGTGACCGTGGTGTAGTTTGTTTACAGCCTGGGTGTGGTGACGTTAAGTCATGTGACCGTGGTGTAGTTTGTTTACAGCCTGGTTGTGGCAGTGATGTTAAGTCATGTGACCGTGCTGTAGTTTGTTTACAGCCTGGTTGTGGTGACATTAAGTCATGTGACCGTGGTGTAGTTTGTTTACAGCCTGGTTGTGGTGACGTTAAGTCATGTGACCGTGGTGTAGTTTGTTTACAGCCCGGTTGTGGTGACGTTAAGTCGTGTGACTGTGGTGTAGTTTGTTTACGACCTGGTTGTGATGTTGACGTTTAGTCATGTGACCGTGGTGTAGTTTGTTTACGGCCTGGTTGTGGTGACGTTAAGTCATGTGACCGTGTAGTTTGTTTACAGCCCGGTTGTGGTGACGTTAAGTCATGTGACCGTGGTGTAGTTTGTTTACAGCCTGGTTGTGGTGACGTTAAGTCATGTGACTGTGGTGTAGTTTGTTTACGACCTGGTTGTGATGTTGACGTTTAGTCATGTGACCGTGGTGTAGTTTGTTTACGACCTGGTTGTGATGTTGACGTTTAGTCATGTGACCGTGGTGTAGTTTGTTTACAGCCTGGGTGTGGTGACGTTAAGTCATGTGACCGTGGTGTAGTTTGTTTACAGCCTGGTTGTGGTGACGTTTAGTCATGTGACCGTGGTGTAGTTTGTTTACAGCCTGGGTGTGGTGACGTTAAGTCATGTGACCGTGGTGTAGTTTGTTTACAGCCTGGTTGTGGCAGTGATGTTAAGTCATGTGACCGTGCTGTAGTTTGTTTACAGCCTGGTTGTGGTGACATTAAGTCATGTGACCGTGGTGTAGTTTGTTTACAGCCTGGTTGTGGTGACGTTAAGTCATGTGACCGTGGTGTAGTTTGTTACAGCCCGGTTGTGGTGACGTTAAGTCGTGTGACTGTGGTGTAGTTTGTTTACGACCTGGTTGTGATGTTGACGTTTAGTCATGTGACCGTGGTGTAGTTTGTTTACGGCCTGGTTGTGGTGACGTTAAGTCATGTGACCGTGGTGTAGTTTGTTTACAGCCCGGTTGTGGTGACGTTAAGTCATGTGACCGTGGTGTAGTTTGTTTACAGCCTGGTTGTGGTGACGTTAAGTCATGTGACTGTGGTGTAGTTTGTTTACGACCTGGTTGTGATGTTGACGTTAGTCATGTGAACCGTGGTGTAGTTTGTTTACGACCTGGTTGTGATGTTGACGTTTAGTCATGTGACCGTGGTGTATTTATTTACGACCTGGTTCCGATGTTGACGTTAAGTCATGTGACCGTGGTGTAGTTTGTTTACAGCCTGGTTGTGGTGACGTTAAGTCATGTGACCGTGGTGTAGTTTGTTTACGGCCTGGTTGTGGCGGTGACGTTAAGTCATGTGACCGTGGTGTAGTTTGTTTACGGCCTGGTTGTGGTGACGTTAAGTCATGTGACCGTGGTGTAGTTTGTTTACGGCCTGGTTGTGGTGACGTTTAGTCATGCGACCGTGTAGTTTGTTTACGGCCTGGTTGTGGTGACGTTAAGTCATGTGACCGTGGTGTAGTTTGTTTACAGCCTGGTTGTGGTGGTGACGTTTAGTCATGTGACCGTGGTGTAGTTTGTTTACGGCCTGGTTGTGGTGACGTTTAGTCATGTGACCGTGGTGTAGTTTGTTTACAGCCTGTTTGTGGCGGTGATGTTAACTCATGTGACCGTGGTGTAGTTTGTTTACAGCCCGGTTGTGGTGATGTTAACTCATGTGACCGGGGTAGTTTGTTTACAGCCTGGTTGTGGTGACGTTAAGTCATGTGACTGTGGTGTAGTTTTTTACGGCCTGGTTGTGGTGACGTTAAGTCAAGTGACCGTGGTGTAGTTTGTTTACGGCCCGGTGTGTGACGTTAAGTCATGTGACCGTGGTGTAGTTTGTTTACGGCCCGGTTGTGGTGACGTTAAGTCATGTGACCGTGGTGTAGTTTGTTTACGGCCCGGTTGTGGTGACGTAAGTCATGTGACCGTGGTGTAGTTTGTTTACAGCCTGGTGTGGTGACGTAAAGTCATGTGACCGTGGTGTAGTTTGTTTACAGCCTGGTTATGGGACGTTACGTCATGTGACCGTGGTGTAGTTTGTTTACAGCCTGGTTGTGGCAGTACCGTTAACTCATGTGACCATGGTGTAGTTTGTTTACGGCCTGGTTGTGATGGTGACGTTAAGTCATGTGACCGTGGTGTAGTGTGTTTACAGCCTGGTTGTGGTGACGTTATGTGACAGTGGTGTAGTTTGTTTACAGCCTGGTTGTGGCAGTGACGTTAAGTCATGTGACCGTGGTGTAGTTTGTTTACAGCCTGGTTGTGGTGACATTAAGTCATGTGACCGTGGTGTAGTTTGTTTACAGCCTGGTTGTGGTGACGTTAAGTTGTGTGACCGTGGTGTAGTTCGTTTACGGCCTGGTTGTGATGGTGACGTTAAGTCATGTGACCGTGGTGTAGTTTGTTTACAGCCTGGTTGTGGTGACGTTAAGTCATGTGACCGTGGTGTAGTTTGTTTACGGCCTGGTTGTGGTGACGTTATGTGACAGTGGTGTAGTTTGTTTACAGCCTGGTTGTGGCAGTGACGTTAAGTCATGTGACCGTGGTGTAGTTTGTTTACAGCCTGGTTGTGGTGACATTAAGTCATGTGACCGTGGTGTAGTTTGTTTACAGCCTGGTTGTGGTGACGTTAAGTTGTGTGACCGTGGTGTTTTGTTTACGGCCCGGTTGTGGCGGTAACGTTTAGTCATGTGACCGTGGTGTAAGTTTGTTTACAGCCTGGTTGTGGTGACGTTAAGTTGTGTGACCGTGTGTAGTTTGTTTACAGCCTGGGTGTGGTGACGTTAAGTCATGTGACCGTGGTGTAGTTTGTTTACAGCCTGGTTGTGGTGACGTTAAGTTGTGTGACCGTGGTGTAGTTTGTTTACGGCCTGGTTGTGGTGACGTTTAGTCATGTGACCGTGGTGTAGTTTGTTTACAGCCTGGGTGTGGTGACGTTAGTCATGTGACCGTGGTGTAGTTTGTTTACAGCCTGGGTGTGGTGACGTTTAGTCATGTGACCGTGGTGTAGTTTGTTTACAGCCTGGGTGTGGTGACGTTAAGTCATGTGACCGTGGTGTAGTTTGTTTACAGCCTGGTTGTGGTGACGTTTAGTCATGTGACCGTGGTGTAGTTTGTTTACAGCCTGGGTGTGGTGACGTTAAGTCATGTGACCGTGGTGTAGTTTGTTTTACAGCCTGGTTGTGGCAGTGATGTTAAGTCATGTGACCGTGCTGTAGTTTGTTTACAGCCTGGTTGTGGTGACATTAAGTCATGTGACCGTGGTGTAGTTTGTTTACAGCCTGGTTGTGGTGACGTTAAGTTGTGTGACCGTGGTGTAGTTTGTTTACGGCCCGGTTGTGGTGGTAATGTTTAGTCATGTGACCGTGGTGTAGTTTGTTTACAGCCTGGTTGTGGTGACGTTAAGTTGTGTGACCGTGGTGTAGTTTGTTTACGGCCTGGTTGTGGCGGTGACGTTTATGTGACCGGGTGTAGTTTGTGTACGGCCTGGTTGTGGTGACGTTAAGTTGTGTGACCGTGGTGTAGTTTGTTTACGGCCTGGTTATGGCGATGACGTTAAGTCTTGTGACCATGGTGTAGTTTGTTTACGGAACGTTAGCTTTTACTCCTGCTGATTGAATTTAGGCTTTAATAATCATAAAGTGAGACACTAACTTCATGAAAACATCGTCCCTGTAGAACTCTTATTATTATTATTGCTTTCATGAAGGAGCTGTTGAATCCCACTACTTAGACACATTTTCAGATATTTCAGCATCTTATCACTCCCAAATTCAAATCTCCTCATTTTCTTATGTCAGTGTTTGTGACAGATTCTGTTGATATTTGTTTTCTTATACCAGACGAGGTCTCTCAAACCACAATTCCACTGACGGGTCCTTCAGAGGTTTCTGTGCAAGTCTGACACTAATGGAGAATCCATTTAAATTCACTGTTTTGAGATTTACTGTGTTTTCATAATAACACAGCTTATACAATAATTCATTTTTAATTAATTAATTTTAAGAATAATTCTGCACAATTTAAGATCCAATTAAACTTGAAATCTTTTTTTCATGTTCCCTCTGCCCATAATAATAATTTAATTGGTTGGCTGAGAAACATTTTGAGTGTTGTCCTGTTCCCACCTTCCTCTCCTCTCCTCTCCTCTCGTCACCTCTCCTCTCGTCTCCTTTCCTTTCCTTTCCTTTCCTTTCCTTTCCTTTCCTCTCCTCTAATCTTCTCTCGTCTCGTCTCGTCTCCTCTTCTCTCCTTTCCTTTCCTTTCCTTTCCTTTCCTCTCCTCTCCTCTCCTCTCCTCTCCTCTAGTCTCACACTCAGCTCATTTTTTTTTTTTTTTTTTTTTTTTTTTTTGTTCCTTTTCCTGCAGTTATTAAAGAGCAGAGCCGTCACGCTGTTTACTTCATGAATGTGATTAATGCTGGGGCACAGACACATACACACACACACACACACACACACACACACACATACACACACACACACACAAAGAAAGTAATGAATGAGCAAGTCGGAGAGCTCACGCGATGTCACTGTGTGGACCTGACAGCCGTGACACAGTCAGGCCCTCTCTGCTAACAGCAGCCCCTGACACAGTTAGCTCGATGTGCTCATCCTCCTCCTCCTCAGTGCACGTCCTCATCACAGACTGTGATGGTTAATGTACAGGTAAAGAAACAGAAAATACGGTAAAGAAAATAGCTGACATGTTTATGAACATCCATGTGAATGATGAAAGTTTCGTGTTGGCTCTGAGGTTTTCGCTGACGTCAGTTGGAGGATTATAATCATTATAATTATCATTATGTGCATGTGGAGCTCCTGCCAGAGAGTTCTGTCATTTAACTATTTTATGACATCACATTAGAAAAATGGAGAAAACATAAAAGCCATAAATTCAGATGAGTGTCAGAGCGGCCTGTTTAAATCCTGATGTGTAAATGTCTGTAAATCACACTGGGCTGTCGCCAACCAGAGCTGAGGACAAATCAAATTGAAGAAATAGAAGTGGTCTCCAAAATGGACTCATGACGAAGCCTCACCAAACAGCCTAACAAACGGTCGGCAGGTCAGGAAGGACGAGCAGTTTTTCTCTGCAGCCGCGGCAGGTTTAATAAAACACACTTAGTCACGGTGAAGTGCCCCCCCCCCCCCCCCCCCCCCCCCCCCCCCTCCCAAGGAGTGGTGCTATCCCACACACACAGATCTCCATATAATGGGTTATGCCATTATGGGCTCAGCAGAAAAAGAAAAAGAAAAGCTCCATGGCAGCATTCAGAAAAACATAAGCTGTGGTTCACTGCTGCACATTCCTGCAGTCTGTTTCCCTGTGTGTTCAGCGTACCAAACATTAGCACGGCTAGCCAGTTCACCTGTTACATCATCACTAGGACAGGCAGGCAGCCAATCAGCAGCAAGATACAGTACGTCCCTCCAGGTTTTATCAGCCACCTCTAAACCTGCCTCCAAAGTCAGAGCAGCAGTGTGTCATAGGTTAACGCTGGATTGATCAGACGAGCAAAACAAAGGTTTCATTCTGATGATCTGAATCATCTCTGATGTGTTTACAGGAAACTCATCTGCTGTCCACCTTTAAGGTCCAGTGTGAAGGATTCAGGGCGATATATAGGCAGAAATATAATATTCATAACTATCTCCTCATTAATCATTGATCCAGTCTCTGCAGGATAACAGTAAATGCAAATTCAGCCACTCCCTGTGAATTCTGTCCGATCGCAGTGACTTCACTGTTTGACCTGCAGTCGGAGCTCTGGCGGAAGGCGGAGAGGCCAGCTTAGCTTTGCTGCTTCGCCACTGATGACGGTCCCTGCGGCAGCAGCGTCCGTCTGCAGCGCTCTTTATGACGCTGTCACACAACAGAGCTGTCACACCGACAATGATGCAACGGTACTTGAGCACAGAGCAACATTACCGAGCTGAAAGCTGAGTGACAGCAGAGTGGATCAGAAATCATAAAACCTAATCAGCCCCTTCAGGATTTGCAATCACAACAATTAATGCAAATTTAGCCAATCCCCGTTAATTCTGAGCGATCTTGCGATTCTGTCCAGTCACTGCAATCTGACTCACTGGATCGTAGAGCTGCGTGCAGCGTAGTGATTCTGTGTTTATGATGAGTCGGCTGCTGCAGGACCGGAGCTCTGAGACTGAGTCACACACACAGTGACAGAGCTAACTGTTAGCATCTCATGGCTAACATTACTCAACGGTTATTAGCAGGTTTAATGACAGAGTCATCTGCGTCTGCTGTGAGCCTTCGGCCCGAGTGACAAAATATTTTAGTATTTTTTTCCGGTTAATATTTTTTCTGGGGCGTCCGCTGTGAGGATCGGAGGGCATAGGGATGTCGTCTGCTGTAAAGCCCCTGAGGTTAATTGTGAAATATGACATTGGGCTTTATAAATAAAATTGAATTTAAGAGATCACATTGCGCTGTGTTAGCTTGTGATGTGTTAGCTTGTGCTGCGTTAGCTTGTGCTACCGCGCAAAGAAAAAGATGGAGAGCAGCTCATGGAGGCGCTCAAAAACAGATTTAAAGTCTGTGAGTAACACTGATGCTCATAATAATACGCTCCTCATCCAAAATCGTATCACAACTATTTCACTGGACCTTTAAAGTTCACCAGTACAGCTGAAGATCAAAATGTTTTTTAATAAAACCTGGAGGGAGAATGTGTGTACCTCTTCCCACTGACTGAACCAGTGCTCACATCCAGAGAAGTTTTAAATTAGGAACAGTAAAATTACCTTTACCTTGCAGAAAGTGTCAAAGAAGACACCTGCAGTTATCATGTGTAAAAAATAAATGCAGGTTTAAGATATTTAACATATAACAGAAGAGGTAAGAGTTGAAGAACAGACTGTGGATCAGATTTGAACACGCAGGACGGTGCGTACTAATATTTCGTACACTCAGAACACACACCTGCCCAACTAAATACACGGCCAGAGAAATTACTCACATCCACTGTGAAAACTAAGATATGTCAGTATTTAACATGCAACAGGCTCAAATGTCACAGTGAATCACTTCGATCAGTTCCTGTTGAAAAACACAAGGTGAAACTCAGGCCAATTCACGTCTGTCCAATTAGCTCCCGTCAGTTTTGGGAAGAAGTCGTTGTATTATTCATAGTCTTTGATGAATATGGAGGGTCGCCCCAGTTTGCTAATGCCGTACAGACTTTGTTCCCAATGTGAGAACATTTAACACAGAAACCTCTGACATGTGTCTTTATGGGGGCGTCCATTCAGGGAGAGGTCACCAAATATTATATTAACATCATCATCATCATCATCATCATCAGATCATATTCAGCAGCACTGAGAGGCGCATTACCTTGACCACCAAAACAAGCACTCAGGATACTGTGTGGATACCAAGGAATGTAGCCAAGGAGCATCACGCTAACTACAGCTAACTGACATGTTATCTGACTGTTGGTGTGTGGCTGGGGCTCAGAGTGCAGGGACGGGGGGGTTGTTAAGTAAATTAAATCAAATAAAAAATAAAAAGAAATGAGGTTTCGGGGTCTGAAACACCTGAAATAGCCTGAGTCTATGTTTAGCAGGTGGAGCGAGGGCAGAATTACCTTTGATGACCTCTGCAAAGGGCGAATGAAAGAGATCAACAGATTGAGAACCAAAGACAGTGAGATGATTAAACACAAAGCAACAGAGTTTTTTCGTCACATCTGTAAAAATATACACGAATTTCCTTCTTCTTCTTTTAATCAATACAAACCTGTCTCTGTGGGAACCTTGATTCACCCTTAAAGAGGTGTTAGAGGAAGTAATGAAATGCAGAACATCACATGACCGTGTTCAGGATATTGTTTGGCTACATTCCTGTCTTATCCGACTGAGTCTTGGTGGCAGCTCCTACCTTTAAAGTTCGGTCGGATTCTGGCGTCGTAACCCGAAACTTTGCCCATGAGTTTGTCCAGGAACTCGGAGGGCGGCATTGGAGAGGCTGCTTTCCTCGCCGCTGCTTCTTTGGACGCTGCCAGGCTGGAAGACAGACAGGTAAAGATGGTCAGAGGATGTGATGTATGTGAGGCTGGAAGACAGAAAGGTAAAGATGGTCAGAGGATGTGATGTATGTGAGGCTGTGATTGGTTCATAATGAGACAGAAGTTGTGACAGGCGGAGAGATGAATTTGCGATTGGACTGGAGTCATAATACATCAACATTCTTCACATCCAGAGTTATTCATCATCTGTAACAGAAGCCTGGCAGAGACACACGCACCCCAGAGAAGAGAGGGGTCAAAGGTCACAGCAGCCTGACAGTAGAGCGCTCATACACTCAGTCCTCTCTGGACCAAATTGCTGCTTCCCTCTCTCTTTTTAAACGGCTCAATACAACCTCCATTCACATTAACCTTTTAAACTCTGCAACAGAAACAGTGCCACACTGCCTACATTTATTGTGATGTCACTTCCTGGAGTATCTTTAAATGCTTCATATCCCTAAAAAAATGTTCGACCTGAGTTTAAAGGTTCAGTGAGTCAGTAAGAAGAAGCCTTCACTTTCTGCTGCTAAAAGAATGAATGGTTTTTATTTTAGATCTATTGAAACAGATCAACATGCAGACATCCATCTTCCACAGCTGTCTGTTTTTAAAGGGTTACAGATGCTTCAAATTATAAACCGCAGCTAATCACTGACGACCTGATGCTTCAAACAGGCGGAAGTAACAAGTCCAGCCAGGACAACAGTCGTGTCCTATAGCAGTAACCATCTGATTTCACTGAGAGTCGACTGCTTCATGTTTAATGTTTCACCTCGACATCATAAGGAAATAAATCACACGTGTTTTTTATCATTTGCCACAGGAACAAACACCATCCATGCTGTCAATGCACCATGCTAACCAAGCTAGCAGTTGGCATAAGGTTAGCTCTGCCCTCTCATCCAAATATGGTCACCAAGATGGTGACGAACCAAAATCCAAACTCAAGGCCTCAAAAAAGAAGTCCACAAACCAGAATGACTGAGATTCATTCATTCATTGTTCACAGTATCTCTTTCCTCCTGGAGGATATCCCAGCATGCACTGGGAGGACCTGGACCTGTCCACATCAAGAGCTAAGATTCATTGATCATCATTTCATTTCATTTAGTTTTATTTGATTTAATAAGGCAATAAATGAAGAGCGTTGTCAGTCCGTGCTGACATCACACACTGACACTGTGACTCGTGAACCAGCTGAGCGTCACATTGATTTCACTATAAGGCCGCGGTATTTACCTTCATAACGCCATCACGCTCCTTAGATGATCTCACGCCATCATGTCAAACACTCAGGACGACCTTTAGTCCACAGGCAGACACTGACTGCACTCAGTAACACTGCACACACACACACACACACACACACACACACACACAGGTGATGGATCCAGACCCATGTACAAGAACATCATCAATAAGAATGAAGAGAGATCACAAATTGGCTCCCTCGTTACCACGGCGATACCATGGCGATAAAACATGTCTGACATGTTACATACAGTAAACGTCAGCACCATAGTCTTTGAACTGAACCTGAGAGGATCTTCATCAACAAAGAGCTTCACCATGAAGCCAAAGTGTCGCTGAATCAGTGTTCAAACTGGAATCACCACCTCAGCACACCAGTCAAGTTTCTCCGACAGTTTCCGTCCATGTCTGTGACTTAAATGACAAACTTTGTCATAATTAGCACATGAATTCTTTGGGAATGGTTTTGTGAGGTCACAGTGAGCTTTGACCACAAAATTCAACTGATTTAATACCAAATATGAAGAAATTCCCTCCCTGTCTAGAAATATTTCACTTCCCAAAAATGTCCGGACTTACCAAAAGGTAGAAGGAAATCCTAGTGTAATTATGGTGAAATGCTATATTTGCACAGCCATAAGTTCATTTCATATCACGTAATGATAACGTGATGATGAGGGAGACAGAAGGTTCATGAATGTTCTCAGTATTATGGTTTTAATTTTGATCTGTTTTAACAGAATCATTCGAACAACAGCCTCCCTCGGCCGTCGGCTGGATGCTGGTTTTTAAAGGGTTAAACTGACTTTTAGAAACTGTCCTGAGTTTGAAGTCAGGTCGTCACCGTCAGCAAAAGTCCTGCCTCAGTGACAGTGTACCAACTTTCCAATGAAGGTTCCTTACTTAGCAGAAACATCTAAAAACATAAGAATAATGGATGGAAGGTTTTCTTCCTCTCAGCGATCTGAACACTAAACTCTTCATGTTGCTGTATTGTAATAACTCGTTCATGGAGGTGACGCAGTGACTCTCAGATATTCACGTTGCTCTCAGTGTTCCAGGCCGGACACAGAGACGAGTGTTTGCCAGCTGATTTAGATTGAAAGTGAACTGACAGTGACTTCATTCGGAGGCGAGCGGACTGAACTGACCCGTGGCCTTACAGTGGGACTGCATTAGCGGCCACTTGTAGTGCGCTTTGTATTTGATTGCATCATTTCTCGCTGCGCCTGGAGAAAGAGCACGGACAGCAGGGCTATAAATAAGCTGCTGCGCTGACCCATTTCATTTGGCTTCAGCTTCACAATGAGCATTTTAACCAACAAGACACAGGGAGAGGAACTTTATTGCCCTCGTACACTTTAACTCTCTGAACCCACAGCAGAGGAATCATCAGTTTCAGAGCTGCAGCTCAGTCGTCTGAAGAAACTTTGGCACTGATTATTTCCTGCAGTCCACAAATACATTTGTACTTTTCATACATTACTGTAACTACAGTAATCTACAGTAACATGTGAGGTGACTGTCATCAGGAGGTGGAGGATGGTGTCATCTGCAGACACTGTTCAGCACCAACAACACAACCAGTTGTATTTTAGTGACCTGTCGTGTTTTTTACAGAGACCACGGGCGACAGTAGGCCCCTGTGCACAGACATACAAAGCGCCCCACCAAGACTCACAGACTCTGTGGTAGCTTTGCGTCTCTTTTTTTGAATCTCTCAGGGAAAATATGTGTCTCTGAGAAAAATCTTGTGTCTTCTTTTAGGAATCTGTGTTTCTCTCCTCTGTGTCTCCTTGTAGTCATTTAATGTCTCTTTGCAGCCCCTGTGTGTCTCTTTGTGGTTGCTTCTTGATAATTTCAGTGAGATTTTGCAGGTGAGGACCGAAGGGCTCCTGACACTTTGGACCCCTGCATCTGTTCAGTAATCCTGAGATATCCCTGTGTTTTCTTTCAAACATGGTCTTTTCTAAGCCATGACTAAGTGGTGTTTGTGCCTTAACCTCAGCACATGTTCACCACAGTGAGGCAGAAACATGAGAAAAGTTTGGGTGTATCTGCCACATGATAATGTACAGATTTAATGTGTCTGTGTTCTGCAGAAACATAAATGTCAACATGAGGTTGAAAACTGTTGGACACATTTTATAAACGTCATAATTAGTTTTGAATCTTTTAATCAACATTAAAAACATAACAGTTTTAAAGTTTGACTTTTTTGATTTGATGTTCTTAGTGTCAACAATGTGATGAAACTGAAGCTGGTTTGAAAAAGACAAACTTCATCAGATGAAAGGGTCTCGTCTTCATCAGCTGCTGCAGAGTTTCTCTGTGTTTCTTTTGACTTCTCTAAACTCGGCTGGACCCTCTCAGCTCACGTCAAATCTCTCAACTGTATAAAATATGACAAGCTGAGTTTTTGGTGGAATATGAAATATTCTCAAAGTCTTGTGTATCATTTATAAAGTTTTATGTGATCAAAAATCTTCAGCATGAATATTTGACTGAATTCAAATATCACAGTTGCAGAGCTGAAATATGTAGAGAGATAATTCAACACCTGCACAATCTGACTGAAAACAGTATACCTGCAGAAAAATAATCTGTTAATAAGAGTATTAGAGCTCAGAAAGAAAACGATGTGTCTCTTGGCTCATTTTCCTGATCAGAATCGCCTTTGAACATTTGAGCCTAAACATGACTCATAAAAATGTATTAATATGTATGAAACATTTATTGGGAGCCTAATCGGAACTTTTCCCCACATGAATGTTTTATCTTGGTTCTGCCTGAGCCAAACTTTGACAGTGTGAGGAGAAGTTATGGGCCGTGTTTATGAGGAATAATTCATCTTGGTGCTGGAACATTTTCACTCTGCAGCACTCAGATGTCCAGCGAAGCAGCAGTCAGTCTCAGCCATCACCACTTCCTGCTCTCTGCTCGGCTCCACGTATCAATGATTGAAAACACACAGGAAGTTGATTTGAGGCTGCGTGAACCTGATCTGACTTTGAGTTTCTGGACTTTTTGAAGTTGAGTGAGTTCATGTTGAGACCTCAGCCTGTATCTGACCTTTGCTGACGTCCAGAGTTAAAAGTATTTTCCATGGACGCCTGTGAGAACAACAGCGAGTGTGACGTGGTGAAGAAGTGACAATTATTCAGCCATTAGTTGGAGCTCCAGATGAGTGCGGGGGAGCAGAGCATCGACGCATTAATCTCTCATAAATTAAAATGACAGATGATACAGTCGATCGATCGCGCTTAAATTTTCACCTTCTAAATGTAAAACCGCTAAGCGTGACTTTCAATATGGTAAATGGTGACGAGCGGCATGATAAATAGCGCCATTAGCAATTCATCAACACGTAATGCAGTCAGCGCTGTCGCTTTATCAGGAAACTGCTGATCAGAATCACAGTCCGCTGGGTGAAGACGCGAAATTATGGAGTGGCCGTGATGGGGAAACTAAATCAGACTGGGCAGGGCCCTCGTTAGTTCCTGTCTCATGTACACAGGACAACCGAGGAAAAAACAGACATGTTTAAACACACTGTCATCCTGCTGCTGCACAACCTTCCACATACACACAATACACACCAGATATCACACACACATGAATCCTTGCACACGCGTGCGTGCACACAGCGACCTTCCAAACCATTCGCCCTCATCAGTAGAAAACATCGCAAAACAAATCATGCAGGACACCGAGGAGACAGCAGGAGGAGGAGGAGGAGGGTAAATGAGGATGGTGTGTGTGTGTGTGTGTGTGTGTGTGTGTGTGTGTGTGAGGGGAAGAAGAGGAGAAGAGTAATAAATGAATTTTGGCTGCTGTCTCCGTCCACGCTGTTACCAGCCGCTGGGGTCACCCTGTCTGTCAGCAGTGCTGGACTCAGGCTGTCTGAGGGCAGGGGCCAAAAGATGTAAAGGGCACTGGCAGCATGTGGTCTGACACCAGAACACAGGAAGTTTCTCCCATGTAGGACAGCCGGCTGTACGGCACCCTGTCACGTCTTCAACTTTAAAGTTGTCCTGCATCATCTTCTCTCTGTTAAACTCTCAGACTTGAAGCTGCTGACTGAAACCATCTGGAGTTCTCTGGCTCGTCCTCACAGACCCCTTCTCCCAAAAAAAAAACCTATCTATCTAAGTTGATGTGAGGGAAGTCTGAAAAGGGTGAACCACAGGTGTGTGTGTGTGTGTGTGTGTGTGTGTGTGTGTGTGTGTGTGTGTGTGTGTGTGTGTGTGTCGGCTAAACGTGTCCCAGAGCATCAACACACCCAGGGTGCCCTGGACGACATATGTGGACGTGGAAAATCCATGACTACTTTACCCATAACTCTCTGTTCCACCTGTGTTCAGCCTGAGGCCGAGGGAACCACGTCCAGCAGTTTCAGGTTTCATGAGGCTCCTAAAGGACTGACGTGGTCCAGCACGACCCACAATTCCCACTGTTCACTGTCACATCTTCAGGAGGTGAAGATTTCCTTATTGTTTCAGTGGAGCAGCAGCAGCAGCATGGAGCATAGCAAGTAGCCAATCTTTGATCTTAACTGGGCTTCAGAAGATAAGATCATCCTCAAATCTTCCCACAACAGGGAAATGTGCATTATTACAGTGTAGACGACACCGCACCTCGTTTTCTCTCAGATGATGGGGACACTGGGGGGGGCAGAGGGGGGACCAGAGGCAGCTAACATGAAGCCATCCATACAGTCTCTGTCTGAGCGGTGTTAATCAGTGACATTAATGAGGCTGATGATGTCATTAACCACCATAAGTCATCACAGTGATAACGACATTTTAACGATCATCAGTGAGGATCTTGATGACGAGGCTGAACGTGAGCTGACGTTACATAAACAACATCAATAACACTGTTGTGTTTCTGTGTCTCATGAACAATGATGATGAGTTAATGCTGCTGTGACATCATGTGTGACCACAGAAGGTCACAGTGAGGATGTGTGTTGGCTTTAACAGGGCAGAGATGCATCCATCATGTTGTGTCTTTACAACATTAAATGATCTTTCACATGTTTCATCTGCAGCTTGTCGTCCCTCGTGATAACGCTCCCATCAGGTCACATCAGGTTTAGTGAATGAATCCAGGTCTGAATCCAGGCTGGGCACAAAGTCAGTCAGCAAGCGGTCAAACATAGTTTGAGGGACCAGATGACAAAGCGTCCTGTAGTGTATGAGGGGTTGTGACTCAGCGTGCTGCCCCATGATTCAGTCTGAGTCCACTGGAAAATGGACAAATCTGCAGCACATAAACACGTAGATGGAGGCTCGCCTCCGGCCAATCAGGACCAAGATACGTCAAGGTTTTGGAACATCTGTGGCCTTTCAAACTCTGAAATTTTGACCTTTAGTTGCTGAACTCCCGTTTGGGAAGTGGATAATTTTTTAAATGTCAGTGCACAGAGCCAACGTTTGTCACACCTCAAAGTTTGATCAAAGTCCAGCCAGAGGTGTTGGACATGTCACGTTAGAGATGACGGCACCTCACTCAGCTCCAAAAAAAGATTCAGAATAAAGTTCCAAAATTAAAACTGTTTTCTTTCTTTGTCACACAAACAAATCGTCATTGTCAACATCAGTTTGTCCGGTTGCGATTCACCAATCTGTAACCAGACTAACCAAGGTTAGAGGTCACAGTGCATCAGTGATGTTGGACGACTCAGTCACATTCCAACATTACGTAGCTGAAGCCTTAAAATCTTATGTTGCAACAACGCTGTGGTTAATGTGTGGTCTTGTTTAGGCACAAAAACCACTTGGTTATGTTTTGGCTTATAATATCCAGTTTTGGGGGCACAATCCCGGATGAAGACACTACGATGTCTCAGACACAAAGAGCCACTTTGCACGACCCAGGAGCAATGTCTTTGGAAAATCATTTTCGTGGCACCATCTCTGATGGAAACTCAACTACAGGTCGCTAAAACAACACCCACATGTGGTGGCTAAAAAGCTGCTGGAAACACAGATGACTCAAAAATAACAACTGGTTTTGTTGTCTGTTGGTGTCAAACAGAATGGTGGTCTGCAGCTCGGCAGCTGTCTCGTGTATGAAACATACAAATGTTATGTATCCATGTTTTGCAGGAAGGTCCAGTGCCAACACTTCTGGAGACTGGGCCGTGCAGGAGAATCATGTCGAGCAGAAGTTCAGGAGAGATGTGATTTAAAGACAGTACCACTGAGCTGAGGGATGACTGAGTCTTTACTTCCTGTCTCTCAGCTCGTCATCACTGCCTCCGTCTCTCCCTGACATCATCGTGACAAACAGGAAGAGTGCTGTTATTTACACCGGCGTCCTCCATGACCTCAGATTTGACATCATTTGACTTGATTCAGGATGTGATGTTTGAAATGTGATGCCACAATAATGATTAAAAAAAAAATCCATGAGCTCCATTTTTGGAGACTCAGTACGTCATGAGCAGAGCTCCCTCCAGCTGTCCTTGTTGTGGTGACAGAAGGTCACATGTCTGCAGGCCAGCGCTGCACTTATCACTCCTCCAAAATAAAAAACTCAATATTGACTTTCTCTGCCCTCACACATGAAACATGATCCGATCCTTCAGACGAATTCAAAATCTGTACACATTTTACTTTTGCTCCTTTTTTCATTTATACTGAGTGGATTCACTGTTTGTCTTTTTTACATCATTAATAACCTAAATTTACATGAAATAAGCTCAGTTAACTGTGTGTGACATGACTGGACTGTACGGAGATGACGTTAAACACATCACTGATGACTCACCTTCAGTGTGTGCTGGATTCATCTGACTGGAGTTTATGGTTTTCTTTTAATTCTTTGTGTGGGGAATTTATGCAAAGCAACAAAGCAGTGCTTCCTGGGAGCCGCAGCGTCTCTTGGTTCCTGCTGACATAAAGTCAGAGCCTGAGAACAGATGTAGAAGCTGCTGAAGCCAAACTAAAGGTTTTAGGAGCCAATCTGAACATCAGGCTCCACTTTCTCTTCCATCCACTCTCTGACTTCACATGAGCAGCACGTTTTACAGACGCCTGTTGAAGTCTTTTAATGGTTAATAGTTAACAGCTCTGACAGAACAAAGAGTCTTTCTGAGGTTTCTTTAGTTGTAAAGTGAGTCAGATCTCAGACTCTCTGTCTTACACCATCTGTAAATGTGGTCCTATTGGTCATTATGGGATCCATGGTTTGGGGTCGGGCTGCAGATCTCGTGTTGGCGGGTCCGATCAGGCTGCAGATATAAATGGTCGTGTGTGCAGGTGGCAGGGCGGCTGCCTTCTTGCACTTCATGGTGCAGGTTTGGCAGCAGAACTCTGATCTCAGTCAGATTCTCACAGATGGACTGACTGCTCTCAGACTTCCACCTCTGCTCGTCTAAAACACCACTAATTACATTTATTAAAACCATGTCGAGGCTGATGACTGTGAAAATGATGTGTGAGCGCTCAGATTAAATCAGTCCATGTCCAGAGGTGATTGTCTGTTTAAACGTTTCACACTAACGGCTCTCCTGTTGATGCGTCCCCGAGGTCACACCGCTGACTGACGGCTGAGAGTCCAGTGAATTGATGATTAGGACGCCTGTCGATAGGTTATCAGAGCTGAACAACCTCAGGTGTCCCCGGAGGATCGGTATGGACGACCTGGAGGAGCGCGGCGTCTCTAAAGCGTCAATGATCAGATAATAGACCTCTCCCCAAACTGCAGCGCTCACAGAGTGCTGAGACGCCGATCAATGAGGAGACATCAGGTTTCTGAGGCCCATCGCACTTCGTCCAATTCTTCTCTCTGTGACAGCAAATTAGGTGGATCAGAGATTATCTCAGTGCCAATAATTCCCGCTGCGACGTGACGAGTCTGAGCTTAATCCTCTTTACAACGATGACAAGTGGGAGTGTGATAGGATCAGGCTCCCGCAAAAGAAAAAAAAACACACATTGTGTTGTTTGGGCTCAGTGCTCGCCGCCGCCACCACCGTGATACAATGAAGCATAAGAGCCGTGTGAAAAGGCTTTCAAATTAGCATTGAACAAACACACAGCTGGGACGATGACGGAGCAATCAGATTAGTCACAGACTGGGATTACACCAGTGTGTCCTCCACACACACACACACACACGTATCACTTCCTCTGGACGAGCAGCACCAGGCTCAGTTACACTGAAGGATGTCGGGGGGGGGGGGGGGGGGGGGGGGGGGGGGGGGGGGGGGGGGGGGGGGGGAGGTGTCAGAGCAGCCCGCGGCTCGCTGTTAAACCCCCTCTTGACCCCCGACCTCCTCAGCTGTGTGTGTGTGTGTGTGTGTGTGTGTGTGTGTGTGTGTGTGTGTGTGCACCCACTCAGCACATCATACTTAACCCTCTGAACTTTATATAACTGCATCCTCTAACTGCAAATACTCAGCCCACATGTTTCTGCCTCGCTTCATCTGAAGTCATTCGAACAACTTTATTCAGGACGCATGGAGCACAACATGACACAAACATGGCTGAGCTGGCGTGTTTCTCATCCCGATAACATCAATCATGTTTAATATTACAGGGAAGTTTTCAGTATTGATTCATGCAAATATTGAATTTCAATGACGTGATCATTGTCAACAACCAATAATACTGATGCTGCAGTGACACTTGCACACATGAGGCCTCATCTGGTCTCTCTACAGCCCTGCGTTCATGTATCAGATCTTCCACCAGGAGCATGATGAGACATCAGCTCTGAAGGAGTCTAGTTTAAGAATCTTACAGCGTGAATAAAAACTTTTAAACTCCTATGAAACCCTGGTGTGTGCACAGCACAGTATAGATACTGCAGGGTGTACTGGTGAGGGCGGAGGACGGTAGTTTGAATCAGTGTATTGAAGCTACTCAGTGCTGTTGATCCTGTCCTGTAGATCTACTGACGCTGCTCAGCTGTCATCATGAGAAACAGACAACACTTTTAATTCAACGACATCATCATCAGAGCCTGAGCACACACACACACACACACACACACACACACACACACACACACACAGATTAAATCATATCAGTGGATGATCCCTCCTCACAGCAGGCTAACACACACACACACACACACACACACACACACACACACACACACACACACACACCTTCTCAACAGATCCAGCTGAAGCCCTCCTGCTTTACTATTTCACCCTATCCTGTTCTGTCAGCATCAACACAATCAATCAATGCTTCCCAAACAGATCAATCCTGCTGTGTCTCTGACTTCACAGCTCGGACCTCACTGAGGTTACAGGACCTGCTGAGGGCAGCACACACTGATCTCAGGTCAGACTCATCCTCACTGTGACCTCGTCACATGTCCACGTTTGGTCATGGACTTTCCACGTCCACATATGGCGTCTGTTATTTATTCCAGACACTTGACTTTTTTAACATCTTGCTGGCGTATCACTTGTGATCAAACTGTCCCAGTTGGTGTAGTGCTGGACTGCTGGTGACTGACGTGAGATAAACCAGAGTCACAAACTAAGTTTAAAATTCCTTGTCTGACAATAACTGTTAATAATTCATGTTGATGCAAAATTAAATATGTTGGATTACTGCTCTCTAATTTATTGGTTATTTGGGACCTTGGAATAATGCATGTGTATAAAAAACCTCCAAGGGATCTGATTGATGAGGCCATCAGACTTTTTAAAACATCAGTTTTCAGTCGACACCCCTAAAGTAATGTGACAGTCACTGTGTTAGCTGCAGGCCGCAGTAACACGAACCATAACAGCTCGAAAAAGAAAATGTTACAAGTCAGCTGTTTTTATAGTTTTTAGCTGATTTGCTGAGTTCGTTGAAGATTTGAGATTCGCCAGTTTCCTTCAGCGCATTTCCACTTTTTGGGGGTCGCCTTCACAAATTTTGAAACTATTCTATACACTTGACTTTCTTGACATCTTGCTACCGTATCACTTGTGGTCAAACTGTCCCAGTCCAACTCATCCTCACTGTGACCTCGTCACATGTCCACGTCTGGTCATGGACTCTCCACGTCCACATATGGCGTCCAAGGTACCCTGGGTGTGTTGGTTGTTGACGTTCTGGGACGCCGTGTCAACTTCAGCCTGTTACATGCATTGTCTGTTTTCAAAATACACTTCTGTTTTCACAGGAAATGTACAGTTTGCATAGTCTCTTTCAAAATAAAAGCACAGTTTGCAACAGTTTGTTACAGTGAGACAAAACTATCAGTGTAATAATCCTCCAGGTCGACTCTGTCTGACTCTGAAGAACCAAACAGAAAGCCACATTTCAGTAAAGCCCACCTCCATCTTCTCTGCTACTCCACAAAAATACATATTCATGGGTCCATATTCATGGGTCCATATTCATGGGGTCACAGAGCCAAATGTCTGCCAGGTGTCTGATTCAATCCCAAAAACACTTGGCTCTCAGATCAGATCAGCGCTTTAAAAGCCCACCTGCTTTAATATGATGCAAACAGCTCCAACTGCAAATCTGTTTCCACAGAGACACAGGACAGAGACACAGAGACACAGAACAAAGACACAGAAACACAGACACAGACACAGAGACACAGGACAGAGACACAGAGACACAGGACATAGACACAGAGACACAGGACAGAGACAGAGAGACTCATAGACACAGGACAAAGACCCAGAGACACAGCAGCAGTGAGATTCACAAGTACACAAGTGTAAAATATATGATTAATATGTTTCATGTCCTGCAGAGAATATTTATCCTGAACAACAAAGACACTGAAACGTCTTCGAGCTCCTCCTGATTTCTAAAATGAGGTTCATGTCTCGTTCAGAGGAGTCCAGCACCCTGCAGCTCCTCCGTATTTCAGATATCAACATCAGCGCCTACAGGCCAGCGTGAAGCGTAATGAAGCAAACTTACTTCTTCTGTGTGTCATTTCACCTGATTTCTCACCTGCAGAGACGATGCGTCCCGCTGAGGACACACAGGAAACACCTTTTCCACGATTATCTTCATGACACTGAGGCTGAGGCTCAGACAGGTTCAATACTGCAGCAGCAGCAGCAGCAGCAGCTCCATCAACTGCAGACACCTGGACCTGTCCTATCAGGAGAGACCAGGTGTGTCTGATTACTGTAACGAGGACTCTGTGGCATGTGTGCCTGCAGAGACTGTGTGCCTGTCATTAAATTAAACCTTTTAAATAATTTCTGTTCATTGTTTTACTGCTCGATCTCCTTTGTTTTAACTCTGAGCTGTTCTTCAGTATCATGTTGTTTTCTCACTTCTCTGTGGCACTTTGCCTCTTCCTCTCTGAGTGACATCACACTGCCTCGCCTTAATACAAGGAAGTCAATTTCCTTTTAGTTGGTTGTGGTTTGACAAACTGAAATGCCTACCATGAGGTCGGAGGTCACAAATATTTAAAAAAAGATGTTTTTAGAAGGTGAAGTGTTGAATGTCACCAGCTGGAAACAAGACAAGGTAAAATGATGAAGACAGAGTGTGTGTAGGGGGCGAAATGTTTCTGTGCCACCAGGAGCAAGGGGGGTGATGGTCAGAGCTGTACAGATGTCCCACATTTAGTCCTTCATGTGGTGAAGTTACACGTCGCATGTTATTATGTTGATAATCTGAGTGTTTTATTGTTCCTCTGTTTCTTAAACTGATCATCACCACTTTTTTATTTTTGGTTCTCACTGTGTTGTAAACATGCTGTTCACCTGAGCTGCTCTTCACAGAGCTGCCATGGCAGGTCAGTATGTAAACACACACACACACACACACACACACACACACACACACACACACACACACACACACACACACTGTGATGAACTGGAACAGAGCCACAGTGGACTCAAGTGCTTCACAATCGACTGACGTAAGCGGCGCTCTGACCGCCCGCCGATGGGGTCCGGAGCCGTCCGAGGCCTCTCTATCTGCTCCTCCCTCAGAGCGTCCTGATCTCCGGGTTTCCCTGATCAAAGTTGGGATTTGCTTTAATTATTCCGGATCAATGCTGGCTGTGGCTACTTTGGAGAGGAGAGTGTGGCCAGCGCTGAGGCAGCAAAGAAGAAGAAAAAACAGCTGAGTCGAGCAGTGCCAGTGTCTGATGTGCACACAGCGAGCAGAGGAGAGGAGAGGAGGTGTGGGCTAATGCAAGGCTGCGATCATTAGCCCTAAGTGTTCCTCATTATGTTCCTAAAGCCTCTGAAGACCTGGATCCCTAATTGATCTCATCCTGGCATTTAGTAACACTCAGGGAAGCAAAGGGCTGCCGGCTCCCTCTGGCACTAACAGACAGGCTGCTACAAACCAAGGCCTGATCCTCACATGGCTGAGCTGCGTCACACACTCCACCGCTCCCATTACACCAGCAGAAACACTCCCATTTCACACTCACAGGGCGAAAAGTCAAACTCTGATTTTCCTGCTCCACTCAGGAGCGATTGGAGCGAAGTATCTGCAGAGCGGATTATCAGGTAAACACTCGGTGAGATGTGTGTTTGCTGCAGAGGTTCATGTTGGCCTGGACTCTGTGCTCCTGCCGCCTCTGTGCTGCCAACACTTACAACATGCTGCAGACTCAGTGGTTTCCTCTGTAAAAGCTGCCTCCTCAGCCACAATACTCTGGAAACATTCAAAAACATGAGCCGACACGTCGCCCGGTCTGGACGTTCAAATGCATCCGTGTGTGTGTGTGTGTGTGTGTGTGTGTGTGCGTGTGTGCGTGTGCATGTGTGCGCTCAATCAGGAAACATTTGATTTCAATCTATCAGAGAAATCCACCAGAAACTGAACCCTCACACCCCAACACACCTCGTCACATGTCCACGTTTGGTCATGGACTTCCCACGTCCACATATGACGTCTAAGGTACAACACTGCTTTATTCGTGGTTACACGTGGTTAGGTTTAGCCAACACACACACGTGGTCACAGGAAGAACACCGGCCTCCTGGGTGAAAGTCGGTGGTTGTTATTACATTAAAGCCCTTCATCTGTTTTATTTTCTGATGATGACAATTAATCACACCGTTCCACAAAAATGTTTTGACAAATCTTTTGTACCAAAGTAAAAAAAAAGAAGGTCGTGGGGAACACGACATGTGAACACAGTAGAAGCTGCAAGTCAAACATGCAGGTGTACTGTCATGATTCTTTGTAACTGAGTGGTGAAACTGGTAAAAGTCTCACTCATCAGTTTGTCTGTATTTTGGTGACACTAAAGACAGAGTGAATGTGCCGACCGTTCACGTGGTGGATGTGCTGCTGAATGTTTTTAGTGGCTCCACCTGTGGTGCTCATACACCTGGTTGTGTGCGTAAAAGGCAAAACAAGTGCACATGCTCTAAATATTGTTCAGGAAGTCTGGCTCAGATTAAAAATACCAAAATCTCCAAACCTGGTTGGTTTAATCAGGAAGGAAAAAGATGTGTTGCTGCAAGTTTGGGTTTCTCTATCAGCTCAACACCAATGAGCAATTTCTCTGAAGAAGCCGGTAACAACATGGAGAAATCTACATCCAGAGCCGTGACTTTTTGGACGGACCAAATGTACAGAGCTGTAAAGTTGTCCACCATGGTAGCAGTTAGCAGCTAGCTAACCGTAGCTAACTTGTTTGTCCATTGTTTGGTCTGTGACGTAATAGGTCAACAGGAAAAAGGTCCAATACTAACAAGCTGAAAGGGGCATATCTCCACCTATCGTAGAGGAGTCGCACATACTTGGCTCAATAAATGGATTCCCCTCCCGTGCTTGTGTACTGGGACAAGGACAGTAGGCCAGTTAGATGTCCTCGTCCAGCTGTAGCATGGAGACGTCCTGAGTGTTAAACATGAGGTCCTGAGGCTGCTGTGAGGCTCTCTGGATCCTTTAGAGTCCAACTTTAATAGGTTTCATGTGATGATCAAAAAGCTTTGAGGGCAGGTTGGAGATTAAACGTAAAGTCTATATTTAGATCCCAAACAGCAGACGTGAGCACAGTTTCAGAGGGCTGCAGCTCGCTGAGGATCCCTCACTGTCATGGTTCATATTCACTTGTCCATATTTCAATCAAAACATTTAATAACAAACAGTTTAATTTCAGTGTTGTGAGTCTGTGCTGCTGATTTATTGTCATGTTTTCTGTTTCCTTTCTCAGAACTCTTTCCTTTTTGTGTCTCTGAACAAACCCGTGCGTCTCCTGCTGCTGTCGGACTTTAATCACAGGAACGTCTCTCAGAAACATTTCCAGGAACTCGCCGCTCTGAGGGCTCATTGATAATGTACTCTTGTTATTTATGGTGCAGATCCGTCTCTGTCTGCTGATCAATAATGTATTATCATACATCAAGTTTTGGAAATGAACCTGCCCAGAAGTTAATTATTGCAGAGATGGTAGCGAAGTGAAGCGAGCAGTCGATGCTTTTTCATTAGAGGCCTGCAGAGATTGATCACATAAAAACATATATATGTTATGATTAGTTGTGATGGGAGATGTGAGTGATAAATACCTGCGCCCGCCGGCAGCTTCATAAATAAGAGCGAGGCTTTCATTTGTCTGAAGCTGGAGTGTATGCTAACTGACACCGGATGATTTCTGGCAGCACAGTGTGCTCAGCTCTCCACCTTCCACTAGCACTATAAATCCAACACAGCTCCACAGGCTCTGTGCTGCAGCTGACCTCTGACCTCTGACCTCCTACTCCTGACTTCCTGTTAACACAGCCCGAGAAAAGACACATTTGTCCCTCAGGGATCAGAGTAACATTACTTCAGTTTGAATTACATGCAGCTATTTAAATCAACTTGATGCTTTTTGTTTATTTCTCACACTCAGTGAGTCAGACTCCTGTTGTCGTCCTGTTTCCATCAGTCTGTGTTTCAGTGATGTCACAAGTTACTGTTCAGTTTGACCAGCTGCCTTTCATTTCGCCAGATCTGCCTCCACTTAAATTACAGACCAGTCACCATGAGAAAATGTTGGGAATGTATGTTTCTGCAGTTACATTCATTTCATGCGTTTCATCTCAGTGTTTGTAAAGTGACATAGTATCTGAGCTGATGGTGGATGGTGAGACACCTTGGCATAGGTGTTTCTAGCCCATTTTTGGGATGTCTCCCACCTTTCCCCGACTCAGACTCTGAGCCTCTATCTGCACAGAGCAATGCGCTGCCTTCCAGAGTGGGTGATATGCAGTAGTGGTGTAAGTACCTGGTGTAAACCAGGATATGTAGCACATTTCTTAACTTCTACCACTCAATACCAACACATTATTATCATTACCACTCCTCATTGTTGCTGCATTTAATCGTAGGTCACTGTTTATGCTGTTAGGTGTGAGTTAGCTGACGTTTTTTTAGCTAGGAAACGTTACAGGTGGTCAGTACCACTGTCCTCTGTTTGAATTGGAAAGAGAGAAGCTGGCTGTTGTGTCATGTGCATGTGTTAATATTAAAGCCAAGGTGCTATTGACTAGCTGACTGAATGGATACCCATTAACATTATAACTCCTAGTGTGTGTATTTATCGTTATTATTATTTTGTAGATTTCAAGCACTTTTCTTTTTTTGAAGTGTATTTTTATTTATGTATTTGTATTATATAATACAGACAAGAAGGAAAAAGGAAGGGACAAACATTGAAAAAGTCAATTACTGTTAATGTGTTAATTATAATATAATTACTTTCATTAATGTTGTTGTAAGCTACTGTCATTACCGTCTGTCCTGCATCTCTCTCTCTGTCTCTCTGTCTCTCTCTCTCTCTCTCTCTCTCTCTGTCTCATTGTGTCATACAGATTACTGTTAATTTATCATGTTGATCTGTTCTGTACACATCTATTGCACATCTGTCCGTCCTGGAAGAGGGATCCCTCCTCAGTTGCTCTTCCTGAGGTTTCTACAGTTTTTTCCCCGTTAAAGGGTTTTTTGGGGAGTTTTTCCTGATCAGCTGTGAGGGTCTAAAGGACAGAGGGATGTCGTACGCTGTAAAGCCCCGTGAGGCAAATTGTGATTTGTGATATTGGGCTTTATAAATAAAACTGATTGATTGATTGATGTTACATGTTGTGCATTGCATTTCAAATAAAAGTCCAAAAAATGAGTCCAAGGTCCATTTTTGGTATGTTTGGTGCTCACTATAGGGGGCTGGTTTACTACAGAAACATACATGCTGTTTATGTGTATGTTGAGGAGCTGCTGTATCAAAATGAGTTGTCTTCCCCCAGAAATTAGGGTTACGATATGTTTCTTTTATGATTCCAATCCATTCCTGTTTTGCTGTGGCTCAGCATTTAAATGACCTTTATCAGATTTGATGGTTTAGTCACAGACTTTCCCAAAAAGTGTTGTGCATTTCTTTCATAAATGTGGGAATGAAATTGAGTTAAAATGTACAAAACAGCTCTCTGGGTGCTCAGCACCCCTAAACCTCTGATCCTAGAATCGCCCCTGCACGTCGGCGAGACACCTGCTGAGCTGCGGACACTGTTCAACACCAACTAACAATTAAACTGGTTGTGTTTCAGTGAGTCATCGCAGTGTTTCCTATCGGAATAGATCCTCCCAGACCAGGAATGTCAAGGCCAAACCAGATCTTTTCCAAACTAAAGTTGTTTTTGTATCTAAACCACTTAACCACAGTGTTGCTGAAACATAACATGTTTATGTATTTGCTCCATAATAATGTACAAATGTAAAATATCGGTGGTTTGCAAAAACGTACAATGTAAAACATGAAGATTATGAATATGAGGCATCAACTTTTCATCATCAACAAACAACTGAACCAGCTCTAATTTACAGCAGCTTGTTTTTTGTTTGTTTGTTTTGTTTCTGCAGCCAGGACACAAACACCACACCAGGTAATTAAAACCAAACTGTGTCTGAAACTAAACCTGACTAATGAGTACATGTCATTAATCTGTGGTTTGCAGAAATGATGCCAACATTGTCTCTGGGGATTGGGTCCTTTATGTATTATTGTGTGAGTTTCCCAGAATGCCATTTAACAGCTACAAAGTTCGGTTCAGCGACACATCTGTTGCTCGTCTTCGGCTGCAGTGCATTGTGGTCTGTGAGCAGCTGCAGGCTGGACTGATACTGTTTTTGCCAAATTCAGCACCTTTAAAATATGTTCATGCTGTTTTTACACAACTGAAACTGAGTCCTTTCAAAGTAAAAGCCTGATATAATTAAACAGAATCGTTATGAATGTGTCTGTGGTCATTTTGTGATGTTGTGATTAAATGTCTTTGTGATTATGCTGAGAACCAGTTTCACCACGAGGACAATTAAAAGTCTCTGATCTAAAGTTCATGAATTTACCCAATCAAACATAGATCTGGAATGATTTCAAGTTTCAAGTCGAGCCCTCTTAGTAATAATCAATAATACAACTGAAAATGTTTCTTTATGGTATTATGTTGTTAGGAAAATTCAGGATTGCACTTGATATCTGTCTGAAATGAGTCTGGATAAATGACTGAGTGAATGTTGACAATTTATATTTCTGCAAACCAAAGAAAACATTTGTAAATTATTATGGAGCAAATACATGTACGCCACTTCACACACAAAAGTTGTGATCTGTGAAGACTCGATGGGAGAAACTTTGACCCATGCTTATCAACATCTGGCGACACAGATGATGAGGTGGAAGCCTGATTGTAGAAATTGTCAAATATTTTTTGCTGCATACCATTTTTATCTTTTAGTTTGGATCCGAAGCTGTTTGATAAATGAGACCTCTGCTTTGGGGATTTCCACTCAGTGACAGGCTGCTAAAAACCAGCAATGACTCATTAAAAACAACCAGTTCAGTAGTTCACTGGTGTTGAGCAGTGTCT
Organism: Epinephelus cyanopodus; assembly: GCA_026686955.1. NCBI lineage: Eukaryota > Metazoa > Chordata > Actinopteri > Perciformes > Serranidae > Epinephelus > Epinephelus cyanopodus. The sequence continues at coordinate 394,493 of CM048923.1, read as the reverse complement.
GCAGCTCGGCGTCTCTCCATGCACCATCCCCTCCACCTGCTGATGACACCGTCAGCTCAGATACTACGTCACTTTCCAAACACTGAGATGAGACTTCTGTCAGAGACGAGGCCGGTTATATTTCACAGCACACGGACTGTTGACTCATCTGTTTGTGTTTTTATGTTTTTGATCACAAATAAAAGAAGTCAAGTGTGTGTCTAGTCTCAGGTCTTCAGCTGTGTGACTCTAGTGTGCAGCTTTGGTTCCTCCAATAACTGATAAGATATAAAAGCAGCAACAGTGCTCCATGTTCCCCTGTGGAAAAAAAGCACCAGAGAAACCAGATTTTTCTCTTATTTTCCTCTGCACAGTTTGACCTTGCACTTCACAGACAGAAGCAGAACGCAGACTCTTTTGTTCTCATTATGTTGGAAGTTGGAGGTCGAACTTACAATCTGGATGTAGAAAACAGAAGTGAAGCTGCGACGTGACTGTAAATACTGATGACAGCCGACACTGAGTCACAACACTTATCCAGCTAATGAATGCCACAACTGGAAATGCTACACCAAAGTGAAATATCACTCAAGGTAACATGACAATCCACTAAGTCATTGTGTCAGTGCTGGCTTTTCCCCATGTGTCTGCGTGGAGGCTAACCTTTCATTTAATGAACAAACAGCCGGGACCTTCAGTCTGTTCTCTGTAAAAAGTCAGTCCTGTCCCACCTTCCATCTGCAGCTGCTTCACCACGAGGACTTTTATTTAATATCAGGACTCGACAGCGTCTGACATCCAGGCCGTCTTTACTTGAAATAATTTACGAGAGCCGACGAATGACCTTCTCTAAATCGCCAAATTTCAACATCAATTTATTTCATGAACCGGTAGCGTCGGATTTAATTTACCCTGTGCTGTGATGAAGGTGTGTGTGTGTGTGTGTGTGTGTGTGTGTGGAGATCCCCACATGCAGCTGCGTTTTCAAGGCCAGCTCAAGGTTACCCTCCAGCAGCAGCAGCAGCAGCAGCAGCAGCAGCAGCAGACAGGTAAACGGCTGCACATCCGCCCTGCAAACATAGTTTATAGATCACACTGTCCCCATAGATGGTGCACACATCCCGCTCCACCAGCTTGTCCACGCTGGTGCACACAAAGATCTTCCCTTTGGATTAGGTGCTAATATGGACCGCTCGCTCTTTCCACTTGAGAGAATAAAGGCTTTAATTGAATGTACAGGAGGAATCCATGGAGGAAAAGGTCACTCTCTGCACATATTGTTCTGTAAGATGAACAGTCGCAGCCTGCTGGCGTGTGCACGCATCCAGAAACCAGAGAGGCCATCAATCTACGTTATCACAGCGAGGCGGACGTGAAATGAGCAAAGCACCTGATCAGAAAAGAGGAAAAGGAACGTCGGTTTGTCTCTGTTGACGAGCCGAGCTCTCCGAACCTGGAGATGTTTTATATGTTGCAGTTGTACTGCGACAAACAAAGCTGTAAAAACACACAGAGCCTCGACGTAAATCACCTCCAACGCCTCGATTAAAAAAAAAGAAAAAAAAGTGCAAAGATAGAAGCTCGTACTTCTCTTCTTCTTCTTCTTCTTCTGCTGCTGCTGCTGCTGCTGCTGCTTGACGGTGAGATCATAAATTCAGACCATAATTGTGTCTAAATCAGCAAATACAAATTTCCCTCGGGAGAAATTTACAGCAAACTGAACATGTGCTCCAGTTTGAGCTTAAACCTCTATTACTAACACACACACACACACACACACACACACACAGTTCAAGGTAAAATAAAACACATGCACGAATGCACGAGCAGAAACATCTAGAAGCATCCGGACAGACAGACATCCTCAAACCTTCAGAATTCTGCTGTTCCAACACCCCCCCCCCCAACCTGGCAGAAAAGCAATAAGGCAGAGATGTCGATGGCGGGTCGAAGGCCTGTCACTCACTGTGACTGACTGATTGGTATTCCCTGATGGTCATGGTTTGTGCGTTGGCATTCTCTGAACGCAGCGCCGACCGCTCTGATTAATCACTCCTGCCTGAGCGGTCGATGGGAGCGGACGAGGCCTGAGGAGAGCGTCATGTTCACCTTGTGCACCTCCCGTCTGTTCCTGTGCTGCGATGCTGCTCAGATATGGACACTGAAAACAAATCAGTGGTGTGGTGGAGGCTGCAGGCAGGTACATCCACCTTTGTTCTGTCTGCTCAGCTCCACCTGTCAAACAGCCACTGGAACACCTCCCTCCTCCTCCGTACCCCACCTCCTCCTCCGTACCCTCCCTCCTCCTCTGTACCCCACCTCCTCCTCTGTACTCCACCTCCTCCTCCGTACCCTCCCTCCTCCTCTGTACCCCACCTCCTCCTCTGTACTCCACCTCCTCCTCCGTACCCTCCCTCCTCCTCTGTACTCCACCTCCTCCTCCGTACCCTCCCTCCTCCTCTGTACCCCACCTCCTCCTCTGTACTCCACCTCCTCCTCCGTACCGTCCCTCCTCCTCTGTACTCCACCTCCTCCTCCGTACCCTCCCTCCTCCTCTGTACCCCACCTCCTCCTCTGTACCCCACCTCCTCCTCCGTACCCTCCCTCCTCCTCCGTACCCCACCTCCTCCTCTGTACTCCACCTCCTTCTCCGTACCCTCCCTCCTCCTCTGTACCCCACCTCCTCCTCTGTACCCTCCCTCCTCCTCTGTACCCCACCTCCTCCTCTGTACCCTCCCTCCTCCTCTGTACCCTCCCTCCTCCTCCGTACCCCACCTCCTCCTCTGTACTCCACCTCCTTCTCCGTACCCCACCTCCTCCTCTGTACCCTCCCTCCTCCTCTGTACCCACCTCCTCCTCTGTACTCCACCTCCTCCTCTGTACCCCACCTCCTCCTCTGTACTCCACCTCCTCCTCTGTACCCCACCTCCTCCTCTGTACTCCACCTCCTCTGTACCCCACCTCCTCCTCTGTAACCTCCCTTCTCCTCTGTACCCCACCTCCTCCTCGTACCCTCCCTCCTCCTCCGTACCCTCCCTCCTCCTCTGTACCCTCCCTCCTCCTCTGTACCCCACCTCCTCCCCGTACCCCACCTCCTCCTCTGTACCCCACCTCCTCCTCTGTAACCTCCCTCCTCCTCTGTAACCTCCCTCCTCCTCTGTACCCCACCTCCTCCTCTGTACCCTCCCTCCTCCTCTGTACCCCACCTCCTCCTCTGTAACCTCCCTCCTCCTCTGTAACCTCCTCCTCCTCTGTACCCCACCTCCTCCTCTGTAACCTCCCTCCTCCTCTGTAACCTCCCTCCTCCTCTGTACCCCACCTCCTCCTCTGTACCCTCCCTCCTCCTCTGTACCCCACCTCCTCCTCTGTACCCTCCCTCCTCCTCTGTACCCCACCTCCTCCTCTGTAACCTAAACATTGGTTATAGTTCACACACAGTCACATGACCTCAGTCAGTCATACAGCAGAAGCAGAATGTGTCATGTAATATGTCTGTCCTGCACCATGTTAACCACGCTAGCCATTGGTGTTAGGATTAGCTCCACCCTCTCATCCAAATATGGTCACTTCTGGCTCCAAAAATCCAACATGGTGGAATCCAAAATGCAAAACTTCAAAACAGGATTCTGCAAACTAACTGATGATGTCACAGTGGCCATTATTTTATCTGTCCACAGCAGCAGTGGATTTAAAAGCCGTTCTTTGGTTTGTCTCAAAACCTTTAATGTGAACCATCCAGCTCCAATAACACAAAGTCAAATCATGACAGCACAAAGTTTAATCGTGGTGGGCGGCAGTAATTCATGAACGTGTGGGAGACCTTGAAGCTTTTCTTAGTGAACACTCAAAGTGCTTTATCAACACATGCACCATTCACCCATTCACACACACATTCACACATTCATACACTGGTGGCTGAGGATGCTGTACAAAGTGCCTGCTGTTCATCTCACACACACACACACACACACACACACACACACACACACACACACACACACACACTGTCACTGTTATAAGGTTGATCATCTACTAACCCTAACCCTACTGTGAGACGCTGCTTCTTGCTTCTGCTCCTTGAAAACACTTCCAAAGTCCCACATCAAGCACAGTTTTAAGGAGCAGCACACAAATCACTTCAGCACTTCACAACACAGACTTCAACACTGAGGCTGAAGACGTCTCGTGTTCATGAGATTTAAATTCTGAAATGACTCAGAGGATGTTTTTGTTTTGTTGTTGCAGTGTGAAACACACACTCACAACATGACACACTGTTATAGCGTCTCTTTACATTAGCACTCATTTGGAGGAGCTGGTACTGCAGTGACTCGTCAGCACAATAAGACTCTCAGATCATCGAAACGCTGGTGGCAAAGAGGTCAAAGGTCAGTCCGACTTGTTCAGACTACTGACTGTGTCTAATCTGGTTCTTCATTTAGTACGTTAAAACATTGATTTGATAAACTTTAGCAAATAGAAGCTGAGATGAGCTGGTGAAATGATCTCACCCTCTTCCCCTCCTCCACCTCCTCCACCCTCCGTCCTGACAGAATTCACAGATTTCTGGCTGAATATGAGCACGATGACAGTTTTTGTTGCTGCAGGTCCCATGTCAGTCTGAATCCTCTGCTGCCTGTTTGATGAATAATAGGAGCGAGGACAGAGGCAGAGAGGGAAGAGATATGTGTGAGCATTAAATGTGTATTCATCAGGTCTGGCCCCGGCCATTGACGGGCTAATCAATGTTTAGTAATAAGGCTGAATGTGGAATGAGGTGTGGGGGGTCTGGGTCGGGACGGAAGGGAAAGAGATATCAATTAAGCAGGGAACTGCCGAGTCCAGGCCCGAGGAGCTGAGACGGCAATATCCCCACTCTGGTTCATTACCTAAACACTGTGTGCTGAATGCTAAACTCCTGCAGACAACCCCCCCCCCCCCCAACAGACACCCAGCCCATCTGTAAACGGCTGCCATATTCAATGGAAATGAGGAGTCGCTGCAGCAGGTAGGAAAACGTCTTTGATAGTTCACATAATGAAAGAGCTCCGAGGCCGAGCGGGGAAATCTTCTCCACACGTGATGCAATAACGTAAAAAGAGCAGGAAGCCCGCAGGCTGCAACACACACCAGCGAAGGATGCTGTCAGGTATCTGCAGACAGTCTGCACTCAGAGTACAGTGGGAAGAACAGCAGGAGCCTCATTCCCAAATATCAGGATTGACTTCTGCAAATAAGATTCAGATTCAGAATTATTGATCCCACCAGGGGAGACCTGTTTACTGCAACATACAGTAACATGAAGACACATGAATAGATGATCAATAAATAAAAACATATGTGGAGGAGCTCAGTGGAATAAAGGAACCTATCAGTCAATAGACTGATTATAAATGAAACAGATTTTAGAAAATATTTTCAGAGAATTTAAAGGACAGGCTGCAGAGAGAATGAATGATTTTACATACTGGTTAATTTTATTAGTTTTATTTTATTATTTACCTTTTGAAGCTCTGAGTTAAATCCCACATGTATAAACAATGTTCATATTAACAGAGGTGACCAGGAAGAACAAGCTGAGGGAACTTTTTCTATAGTAACTCTGATTTTAAGGCTTCTTCACTCAACATGTCTGATCAGACGCTTCGCTCCACTCTGTCTTTCTAATCACTCGACTTAGTTTTACTCTGCAGAGTTTTTTCCATATAATACGTGATCAGTTTATTTTATTGACCTTTTTTACCTTCATCAGGGCTCCTCTTCTTTAGATGTACAGGTCCTGTATGAATCCTGTATACATGTGTGGGATTGGGATAAGATACTAAGATAGATCAGTGTACCAGCTGAATAAGCAGCTCTCCGTCTTTTCTCTCTTTCACACACACACACACACACACACACACACACACACACACACACACACACACACACACACACGTGCACTCTGATTGTGTGCACATCTGTGTTTCATCTTGGTGCACGGGAGAGTCATATTCAGCTTGGACAAATGCGTCTGTTGTATTATTGTGTGCATGAGACAGTTACTGCGTGAATGAATGTGTGTGTGTGTGTGTGTGTGTGTGAAGTTATTTTCTCTGCAGTGAGCTGATGTCATGTTAATGAGCAGTGACACACGTTAAAAGATCACATGGTTGTTGATAAATGTGATTTCAGATTAATCTCATAAAACACTCAGTTTTCTCACAGACTGTTTAAACTTTGTAGATTCATCCTGAGGATTTTTTACTTTTAAACACGTCATCTAGTTTCAGTTTAAACTTCAGGTAAAGGAATCAGAAAAAAAAAGTCTTTTATCAGCTGTTAACTCTTTGTTTTATTGAATCATTGATTAATTTTCTGTGAACTGAGCTGAGGTGTTTAAAAGGTTTACTCTATAATTCATTGACTAGTCTTCTTTATAAAGTTTGGTGACTTGAAAGGGACAGAAAAAAAGATGGTTAATACTGATGCATTTATATATTTGTGACTTTCAGTCCTTAAAGTCTGGATCCTACGGTTCCCATCATGCACCACAGTAACATCTTTCTTTCAGCAGCTTGTAATGTGTCGATGCCTCAGTAATAATAAATAATATGTTAATATAATAATCTGAGAAGTCGAGCCTGACGTCACCACATTACTCTGGAACCTCTCCGTTTATTTCTTCATTTCCAGGAGCGTCCGTAGATCAAACTGCCTCTGGGTGTGACTGTACAGACATACGACCAATCAGAGCACTGAAACATGCGATGTAGCGCTGAGCGAAGGATGAACAGATGACAGCGTGCAGAGACGAGCTGTGACGCTGCAGCATCAACATCTCTGTTACTGGTTTTGCTTCTTCAACACAAGGTTCCACATCAGCTGCAGAACGTGTTGGTCGTTTTCCAAAATGCTTCAACATGGCTGCTCTTTACTGCCAGAGCCAAAAATGATGTCATCACACATTCTGTGTAAAGCATGAAGGCTCTGCAGGTTGTTGGTCATCATGTCAAACACGCCCCATGTTATATGCACTGTGATTGGACAGACTCAGACCAGGACGGTTAGAAATCTGTCTGAACAGGAGAGTACAGATGCATCTGATGACGACGATGACATCATGCACACGTACCTGTAAACTGTTAATACTTAAATACATCTTGTAAATCTTACTGAACACCTCCGTCACTGTGCATCAGTCATGAAGCAGAAAGTTAACAGTGTTGAGTCTTAATAAAATGAATAATACATGTGTTGCCTGAACTCAGTGAGCTCAACAGACCTCAGATCTGCCGCCGTTACTCATCATCCCAGGAGAGCAATTTAACGCCTGTGAGGGGCGGTGACATCCGACGCTCCTTCACTCTTTATTAAATGCATTCACCTTGTTGATGATGCATTAGGCGTCCCACAGTGGCCCCGAGCCAAAGACCTCCTGAACACACCTCCCCTCTGCTGTGAGGCAGATCCATCCACCGCTCGACGCTCTGATGATGCAGATGTGTCGGCAGAGAGACATCGTGTGACATCATCATCTAGTCAGGTTTCACTGTGACACTCATCACTCTGTTTTAAAACTGTTGACCTCACACACGTTCCCATCAGCCCCTTCAGGTGGAGCTCAAACAATCAGACCAATGACACCGTCAACCGCCACCACAATCATCATCATCATTATCATCATCATCATCATCATCATGTGACGCATCTCTCACAGGAACTTCACCACCCAATATGACCCGACATGATCCAACATGACCCAACATGATCCGACATGACCCGACATGATCCGACATGATCCGACATGACCCAACATGATCCGACATGATCCGACATGATCCAACATGACCCAACATGATCCGACATGACCCGACATGATCCGACATGACCCGACATGATCCAACATGACCCGACATGATCCGACATGATCCGACATGATCCAACATTACCCAGCATGATCCGACATGACCCGACATGATCCAACATGATCCAACATGACCAAACACAATCCGACATGATCAAATATGACCCAATATGATCCGACATGATTCAACATGACCCAACATGATCCAACATGATCCAACATGATCCGACATGACCCGACATGATCCAACATGACCCGACATGATCCAACATGATCCAACATGATCCGACATGACCCGACATGATCCAACATGATCCGACATGATCCAACATGACCCGACATCACCCGACATGATCCGACATGATCCAACATGATCCAACATTACCCAACATGATCCAACATGATCCAACATTACCCGACATGATCCAACATGATCCAACATTACCCAGCATGATCCAACATGATCCAACATGACCCGACATGATCCAACATGATCCAACATTACCTGACATGATCCAACATGATCCAACATTACCCAGCATGATCCAACATGATCCAACATGACCCGACATGACCCGACATGATCCGACATGACCCGACATGATCCAACATGACCCGACATGATCCGACATGATCCGACATGATCCAACATTACCCAGCATGATCCGACATGACCCGACATGATCCAACATGATCCAACATGACCAAACACAATCCGACATGATCAAATATGACCCAATATGATCCGACATGATTCAACATGACCCAACATGATCCAACATGATCCGACATGACCAACATGATCCGACATGATCCAACATGACCCGATCACCCGACATGATCCGACATGATCCAACATGATCCAACATTACCCAACATGATCCAACATGATCCAACATTACCCGACATGATCCAACATGATCCAACATTACCCAGCATGATCCAACATGATCCAACATGACCCGACATGATCCAACATGATCCAACATTACCTGACATGATCCAACATGATCCAACATTACCCAGCATGATCCAACATGATCCAACATGACCCGACATGACCCGACATGATCCGACATGACCCGACATGATCCAACATGACCCGACATGATCCGACATGATCCGACATGATCCAACATTACCCAGCATGATCCGACATGACCCGACATGATCCAACATGATCCAACATGACCAAACACAATCCGACATGATCAAATATGACCCAATATGATCCGACATGATTCAACATGACCCAACATGATCCAACATGATCCAACATGATCCGACATGACCCGACATGATCCAACATGACCCGACATGATCCAACATGATCCAACATGATCCGACATGACCCGACATGATCCAACATGATCCGACATGATCCAACATGACCCGACATCACCCGACATGATCCGACATGATCCAACATGATCCAACATTACCCAACATGATCCAACATGATCCAACATGATCCGACATGATCCAACATGATCGAACATGATCCAACATTACCCAACATGAGCCATCTGTATTATCACGACTTCTGAAAAGACTCTTTAACACTTCACTGATTCATCTGGAGGCATCTCAGCTTGTAAACACGTTTTGTAATTAGTAGGTTTAACATTGTCTTACTTTGTTTTTATCTTTCTCTTTAATATGTGTTGTTATTCTTGTTTCACAGGAGGAACACTGTGAACCCAAATTTGTTTCACGTTTTTTGGGAAACAGCTTTTACTCAAATCTCTTAGTTATAAAACAGTTTAAAGAACAGCAGACACATCACTTCCTGTCTGCTGTTTGAACATTTCATTCTGTCATATGAGCATAAAAATTTTGAGTTCACGTTACAACATATTTTGAAATTGTATTGAACTATTAAAATAGGTTGTGGTGAGCTGAGGTTTCTTGACTGTTGAAGCAGGAAGTGAATCAGAATGATATTAGGGGTGCTTCTCCTGTGAGGAGCCACGTCCTCCATACATTCAACCATCCAATCCCAACAATAATAAATAAACAATGACAATAATAAATAAACAATTTTCCACCATAGCACAGTTTCCTGTCAGATACTCTCCACACTAACTGTTTACTGCAGTATTAACTGTGACACATTAGAACCACGGTGACATATGAACACATGAATCACTGTGTAACATCAGTGATTTACAACACATTTAAACATCGTCTCACGGCATGCTGGGAAAGCCCCAATACGCCACAGTATGTCAAGTGCACAATGATAATCAGGTTTTTATGTTTCAACTCAAATTTTTTTGAATTAACATAAAAAATGAGTCAAGTTTTTATGTCATGTTGAAATGAGCCATCGTTGGCCTCGACTGTCTCCTTCACAATGTTCCATCTGTTTAGGTTCTTACTGTCCCTTTTGAACACGTGTGTGTGTGTGTGTGTGTGTGTGTGTGCTGATAAATGAACCAAACTCCAGTATGGTGACAACATGGTGTCAGAGGTCTCTGGTGATTCTCACCCGACAGGAAACGCATCAACGTCTCTGCACAAAATTAGCTGATTTTCATGCCTAACAAAAAAGCTGCTGGAAAAACAGCAATGATGACATCACTACATCACAGTCATATGTGAAAATGTACGACACCGACATGTTCCTGTGTCAGCTGGTGTGTGCTGCAGCTCTGACCTGAGGGGCTGGTTATACACACACACACAGAGCATGAAGGAGGGTCCTGATGAACAGGCAGGTCTGAGGCAGCAGGATGAGTAGATGAGGGGAAGTGAACATGACCTCAAAATCAACAGGAGCACATGAGGGCGAGAAGAAATATGCACAGATATGGTCGACTGTCGCTGCTGGCTGAGGAACTACCTCCAATTATCAACACCTCAAATACCTGAGCTGACACTGTGAAGGAATGTTCCAACTGCTGTCACTCTCCGGATTTATCTCAGTATACCACCAGCACCACCAGCACCACCTGCACCACCACCTGCAGCAGCAGGTTGCATTGCTGTTAATCAATTAATGGACTGTTTGTAATGACAGAATAAATTACAGCCCAAACCTTCAAACAGCTGATTGTGTCATTGAGAGGGATCAGACCAGAGGAACGAGCTGATCCAAGTGATTCATGTGTTCACTGGTTCTGGATCAAAAGTCACCTTCAAGTGGACAAAACACACACGACACACTGACACATGACCTCCACAAGCCCAAACACCCCTTTGAGTGTGTGTGTGTGTGTGTGTGTGTTGTTGCCACGGACTGCTTTAAGTCAGAGCATCATAAAGCTGACACATGTCCACTCTTCTCCCAACATGCCTGTTGACACTCATCATGAACACACATCGCCCACTAGTGGTCGCTGTTTGCCCCCCTCAACCCCCCCCCCCCACACACACACACACACACACTTGCCTGGTTCCTATGTGAGTTAATTCAATCCAGTAGTGTGTGTATGCTGACGTGCACGTGAGTAACAATAACACACACAACCCAACTTTCACAACATTTCACCTGATCCATGCACGTCCCAAACACCCCCCCACACACACACACACACCTCCACGGGGGGCTCTCAGGTCCGTCCTCATCCCAAACCGCAGCAAAGCAATAAAAATGCAAATGTCAGTGTTCCCAGAATCCACACACACACACACACACACACACACACGTGTCGTGCCTGAGCTTACCTGAAGAACACCACGGTTTCCCACAGATAGATCCCCAGCGCGTTCAGTCGGCACATTTTGGCCAGTCTCATGTTGTTTGGAGGGGGGGGGGGGGGGGTGATGGTGTTGCTGAAGGGGGGTCACACTCTCCAGAGGATGACAAAAAATCCTTTAGTGGAGGAAGAGGAGGGAGGAAGAGGAGGAGAGGGAGGGGGGTTTGTGGTGGCGGTTTATGACCTCCAAGGTGAGCCGAAAATGTTCTGCTTCCAGTGTGTGTGTGTGTGTGTGTGTGTATGTGTGTGTGTGTGGTGTGTGTGTATGTGTGTGTGTGTGTGTGTGGTGTGTGTGTATGTGTGTGTGTGTGTGTGTGTGTGTGTGTGTGTGTGTGTGTGTGCGTATGTGTGTGTTTCAGATCCCGGAGTCGCCGGTACGAAGCCGCGGGATGCTCATGACCTCAGCGGCCATAGATTCATGCCTGTGTCCGCTCTCACGCCTCCAGCAGCAGCGCCACCGCCACAATCCACTAAATCCACCCCGGGATGAGGCTCAGGACCTCGGACAGAGGCAGCGGAGACACCGGCGGGGCTGCGGGGAGGAAGCTCGTCCAGGTTTCGGCTCTGGGGGGTGGGGGGTTAGAGGGGGGAGGGGGGGAGGAGGAAGAAGAGGAGGGGGAGGGGGGGGGGGCGGGGGGGGGCGGGTAGCCGCTCACAGGCTGCTGCTAATTGACACACAATTACACCCAATTACTGTGAAGTCCAGTGCGCGTCCACGGCGGGTACACGGGAGGTGAGACATAATCCGTCCACAATCACGGGCTGTTTGTTGGCTGCAGGAAGCTGCGGCTCACGGACACAAACTGTGCATGTGTGTTATATTCCACTCACAGAATAACCCCCCACACACACGCACACGCGCGCACAGAGGAGCGCTGCTCTCAGACGTGCAGGCTGTCTCTCACATGTATCCCACAGGCAGCCGGTGCGTCGCTCTGGATCCGTGCGTGTCTGCTGCTGCTGCGTGAGTCCCGGTGCTGCCGCTGCTGCTGCTGCTGCTGCCGCCGCTGCCGCTGCCGCTGCTCAGAGACGGAGGTCTGCAGGTAGAACAAGTCTGCCTCCTCTTCCTCTTCTCCCTCTCCTTCTTCTTTACCTCCTCCTGCTGCTGCTGCGTCTCCCTCTTCCTCCGAGGTGTCTCCCAGGGGTGAGTGGTAGTAGTAGTAGTGATAGTAGTAGTGGTAGTTGTTGGTGCTGAAGCAGCGCGGCTCAGCTACTCCCATTGTCTGGTGGTGGTCAAGTTGGAGACGCACCGGCGGCCGCTGCTGCGCTCCGCATCCGCTCCCATCCGGGCACCGCGTCCGTTAAGATCCAAATTTCAGCCTGAATCAATCCGGTCAGGAGGAGTCAGAGTGTTATAGAGAGTCCCGAGTGTCGCACTGATGAGGAGCCTGGTCCATGGCAGGAGAGCGGCGGGGACTGTGGCCCCTGCCCGGCGCGCACACACTCACACACACACACGCGGAGGTCCGGGAGACAGAGCAGCCAGCCTCGGTGCGCTCCGACACTCTGTTTTCTTGCTGCAGTCATTTAGCAAACTCCAAAAAACATACCTCACAGTGCACAGACACGCCCACAGCACGCTGCCATTGGCCAGCGCGGCCCTGGAGCTCGTCTCTGATTGGTTAGTAGAGGTGTCACTGGCTGGACATCAGCTCTGCCCCTTACGCAGAGATCCCCACAGGACAAGTCTCTAATATCAAGTTAGAGTTCACACAGGCTTCACACAGACTTCACACAGACACACACACACACACACACACACACACACACACACACACACACACACACACGTGTCCGTGGCCCTCTGCTGTGATGTCACATTTATTTTTATATATTTTTATTTTCATTATCATTTTTCAGACACAGACAAATTAAAATGTTTAGAAAAAAAATTAAGTTCAAGTTAACGAAAGCAAAAGAAAATAAGATTAAAATAGAGGAAAATGTGTGAGAGAGTCAGTGTGGTGATGAAGTGTTGACACAATGTTTCCACACAATGACTCACCTGTGATGCTCTGACTTCATGATAAAGACTTGTTGACTGTTTTTCTTCTCTTTCTTTCTAGGCTCGAGGTGGACGGAGAATCCAAAACAACAACAACAACAACAACAACAACAAAACTACACTACATTACTACACACTTACATTACAATGCAAAGTCACTGAGGACCTTTTGTCTTGTTGGACATTAAATATAAAGAGAGAGTGTGTGTCCCACCTGAAACCAAAAGTCAACAGTTATGTTAACCTTTTCCTGTCTCTAGGTAATGACATAAACACACTCACCAACCTGCCTCTGGTGTTATTCACATGTTGCACAGATTCTCTCTTTCCCACAAGAACCCGAATTTAACTCTTTCTCTCAGTCTAAGTCAGTAAAACACTGTCGTGTTCATGTCCGTGTTTGAAAGTGCTGATTTTGTTTGATTACAGTTCTCAGTGAATGATTGAATTATTTCAACGTGAGTGTAAAGTAAGGTTTTTGTTCTTTTTATACTTTGTGCATTATTACAGGGGCGTAAATACAGACAGTGTGTTTGCACTGGGGCCCATAAGGTGTGTGTGTGTGTGTGTGTGTGTGTGTGTGTGTGTGTCCAAAATCCACCAACACAACAACGTGTTTGAAACTGTCACACAGTTCAGACTGTTAATTGTCCGTGTGTAATTTCAGCACATTTATTGGGCGTTGTTAAGAAGTCATTTCTATTTGATAGATTTCTATTGGACTGTGTCTCAGAGGGAAACAGTGACTGAGTCCTTCTTCAACAGCCCCTGTGGATAAATGCAGTGCTCAGGTCGTCTCTGTGAAGACAATAATTTGGTTTTATTTTGCCAGAACGTGAACATGATGGTTTGATTTTCATGTGTTGTAGTTGTCCAGATTAAAGACCCAGAGGAAACTGAAATAAAAAAATAACAACATTGTTCATTGAAGTTTTAAATAACACAAAGTATTTAAAGTTCAGTCGCCCACTTGATGCATAACTTATTATGATTTTAAATTGCAACATATATATATCAGCATAATAAAATGATTTCATCTACACTGTCCAGCTCTGTTTTACATTACTAAAGGATTAATTTAAAGTTCTGTAAAAGTGGTGGAAGAAGATATTTATTAGTTTTTTGGTCTCACACAGCAGAGACAGGAAACCTCCCGTCTCTCCAACAGGACAGTTTCCTGTGTATAATTCAGAGGAAAGTAAAAAGTGGAATGCAAAGGAAGTGTGATGAATATTTAAACCATTACACAGCCATTATAGCTCTTTATGTAAATGTGCAGCAAAGTGCTGTGCTGCTTATTTATAGTCACAGCAGGCTGGAATCAGCTGACCCTTCTCTGCAGCAGAGGGTGAAGCTCAGAGAAGACCGTCCCATCACCACAGAGACATGTTGACATCTTATATGTTTCATTTCGTACATGTGACGTAGTTCACATCACATACACATGAGCTGACTGTGTCATCAGGAGGTGGAGGGCAGGGTGGATGGTGTGACACCTCCATGGACACCTGCCAAGCTGCAGACTGCTCAACACTGACAACAGCAGGTGTTTAATGAAGGTTTGCACGTCCTGCCGTCTGTAGCAACAAAAGCAGGAATTTTAAACCCAAACATGATGTTTTCCCCGAGCAGCTGAAGACTGACCCCAGATTCACAGAGTGTGGTGTAGCTGTCAGTATGTCAGTGTGTTGGTGGTCTAAAAAAGGGTTGTCCAGTGTTTGGATAATCTCAAAGATCCTCTACCAAGTCCATGTTCAGTTTTTACTGTCAGTACATTTTGTTTGAATGATTTTAAACTTGTTTTTGCTATTGAAAAAATTTGCATTAGCATTATCCATAACAGTAAATGCATCATGCTAACCAAGCTAGCAGTTAGTGTTAGGGTTAGCTCCAATCTCTTGACCAAATACGGTCACTTCTGTGGTGGCAGCCAAAATGTCGAACTAGAGGCTTCAGAACTGGAGTCCACAAACCAGAGGGCGATGTCACGAACATTATTTAATCGGACTGTGTTTTCTAATCTTGACCAAACCCGGCCACAGCGTTGTCACAAGGTGTCCCTAGTTTGCAGTAACAACACCAACATTTATCCTGGTGAGGAGTGAAATGTGATGGTTTAAATCTCTGGTGGCGAATCACTCAGTCATTTAGTGTCGGAGTCTTCAGGCTGCCTGAAAACCAGCAATCAGATTAAATCTGATATTTCTAAATGCTGTGGAGCTGCTTCAGGATTCACTGCTGCCAACACATGAATTCAGTTTGTTCATCCTGCAGTGTTCAATTTATTACAACTGCTCTGACTCTTCACACCTCTGATCATCGTAACACTGTGTGAAAATGTGCTGCTGACTAACTTTTCTCAGTCAACACAGCGGCTGTTTTTCTGTAAATGAATTCCATTGATCTGTCAGAGTGTGTCTGCAGGAGACCATCTGTCTCTGATTGTTTTTAGTGGATCTGAGTGGAGGCGTCTGATTCCCATAGAGCAGCTCTCCTCCAGCTCCTCCTCTCCTTACCTGTGTCTGTTTGTGTTCGCATGAATGAAGTCATATATAACTCTTCAAATAATACAATACAGTGTTGTTTCATGGAAAGGCATGACTGATATCAGCTGTAGGCAACACACTGGCTGTGGAAAAATACCTTTCATTATACAGTTTGGACCCAGGCTGAGTGACTGACTTCAGGAGTCCAGGAGCTGTCTGACAGCAGCACAACAACAGGCTGAGGTCTTGGTCTGTATGTATACACATATTTTTATACACGATATTTTCCCTCTCTGGTTATCTCATCTACACTAGGACACTAAATGACTCCAGATGCTGAAGTTGGAGGACTTTTATTTTGAAAGAGAAACAGGAAGTATTGAGACAAAAATATATTTTTTTCATGTCTGTGATATAAACATTGAAACTGCAGTGAAAGATGGTACAATGTCAACGCGACCATCGAAACATCATTTTCACTGTTTATTTGTTTCTGAAAACGCTTCACGTGGAACAAACAGGTGAGACTCCTTTTCTCTGGATGTTGTGCAGCTGAGCAGCAGCTTAGCCGTCTGCGGTCCGGCCGTCAACTGTCTGTCTGTCAAGTGTTCAGGCTAACGTTACCTCCGACTGGAGAGCTCATCACTGATTCCTGTTCATTTTAAGGATGAAGAAGCTCAGTTAAACATCCGAATGAAGCTCTGGACATGTGAAAGTTTTCCTCAGCGACAGTCCCACTCTGGAAAGTGTCCCACCTTCTGCTGGTCCCACCGGTCCTGATCCGAAACCCTCGGTTCAGGTGGACTTTAAACCTGGATTTTTAATCTTCACCTTAAAAGGCATTTAAAAAAATCTCAGTTTTCACGACCTAAAACTCAGTTTGTGTGGACGGGTGGTCCAAACATCGAGGGCCTAACTGTGTGTATTTACCTATATGTGTCTGTTCAGTGTGTGTGTGTTGGTGTTGACTGTGTGTGTTTGTTCAGTGTGTGCATGGTAATGTCCACAGATGGTGTGGCTGATCAGTGGGAGCATTGAGTTTGCCTGCCTGCAGCAGACCTGCAGGACAGGTCGATATCTGCAGTGTCCTAATGAAACTGTACCTCAGTAATATTTATCTGCTCCTAAAGGTCATCATGTCTCTCAGTCTTCAGAGGAAGAGGCCTGAACCGGACCGTCCTTCATATCACAGCAGATAATCGATGGCAGCTGGAGGAGGCAGAGCTGCAGCGGGCGGTGTCACAGGAAGAGGGCCGGCTGGGTATCTGAAATGGATCCGACATGGTGAGAAGATATGATGCAGCACGAGGACAGGAAACAGGCCTCTGACAGTGTACAGCGCCCCTCTCTCTGAGAGGTGGACACTCTCGCTCTCTGTCTCGTCTCCACAGGTTTTCCGCTTCCTGTGTCTGATCACAGCTCTTTATAGAGGTCTTTATTTCTTCACAGCAGACAGTGTGACTCGTCACAGCAGGAGGAGCTCAGGTGTGAATGAAACTATTACTGATGGCTGAATTCCATTTAACTGCGTCACTTTCAGGTCCTGGTGGTCTGCACGCTCACGGTCACTGTGTCACAGCTCAGAGCACAGACTGAGGTAATGTTATCTGGGACACCTGAGCTTTACCTGGAGAGAAGCAGCATGGAGGCCGGGAGAATGTGACAGTGTTTACTTATTAGAATATCTATTACTGACTAATTCTCTCTTTCAAACTCAGTGCAGAATAATTTTAAACTTTGTTGCTGTGCTGCTGATGGGATGGACCGTATCTGTGGCAGCATGTCTCTGCAGCAAACCGAAAAAGAAGGCAAAAATCAAAACATCCAACAGGGTGTCATATTACCAATGACCACGACCTCTTAACCCACATTCCGTGGTGGCAGCATGTAATGGGTTGAAATTACGTGACGGTACCACGGAAACAATGCCAGCGTAAGTCAATTAGGATCCGGATTCCCTGATTTAACAACATCCTGTATACACACAAAAACACCAAAGTGTTCTTGATATGAAAATGGCAAATATATTCCTCTGTTATAATTTACCACCAATAATAATAATAACAACATGATAGTTCGGCTGTACTAGATATCAGATATATCCAAATATTTAGTCCCAAAAACGCCTTTTCTAGAGTACTATCCAAAATATCTGAAATTAACCATCATCCTTACTTTTTTTTCTTGACATAGTTCATCTAGGTGCAGTGTGTTTACTAGTTCGGCTTTACTGGATATTAGATATATTGGGTAGATATATCTTTTACAACCCTATTTAGAGCCCTACTTTGCAAATCAGAAGAACTACAACTACAGTATGTTGCTGATATGTATCAAGCTGCATGGTGCGGTCCCAGGGAATTGTAGTTTTTAAAAAAGACAAGTGTTTTTCCTAGATTTTGAGGTTGTAAATACTGAATTGAGAGTACACTGTGGACTTTAAGGGGATGGTAAACACACTTGTGTAATCAGATTTTAAATATCTAATTTCAAAATGGGTGAAAATTAATTGTATCCATATTTTACCCATATCTGACAGCACCCCCAGTTGTTGACTGCACTCACATGATAGTTGAGGTCAAGAGCTCTCTATAACAGTTGGTCCCATGTCTGTACCCCTTTAGTTGCTGGGGGAGGGGGGTTCTGTGCTGCTGGCTAGGGATCAGCACCTGCAGTTTGTTTCATCTCAAACCAACAGACAACATTTAACCACGAAGAAGACTTCTTCCTCACCTTAACCCAGCAGCTGGTGTCCTGCTCTGATCACTGAGGATGACCTCTGACCTCCTCATGACCTGTCAGCTCCTTACTCTGTGAGGAACAAAATACACAAATATAAAATCCCTGTGAAGCTGTCTGTGTTTCATCATCTTTATTTAAAAAGCCTGTGATGACGACAGAGTGTGACACGTTATCAGTGATGAGCCAATTAGTGAGGTCACATGGGTCGAGTGTGTGACAGCGAAAACACAAACAGACGAGACAGACACTAAAGCTAAGAATAGATCCACGACAGGCAGATTGTTCCTGCTCATGTCTTCTGTGTGTGTGTGTGTGTGTGTGTGTGTGTGTGTGTGTGTGGTGACAGGATGTTTTTGGTCTTAAAGCTGTCTGCAGTTTGACTAAACAGAGTTTTCTTGGTCAAACACGAGCGAGTCCCGACCCTCTCACCGTTTCTCATTAAACATCGGAGCTGTGTTTTCTGAGACTTTGTCCTGTTGGTCAGTCACAACCTCAGCTGCTTCTTCTTTAAATGATTGTGTTTATGTGTCCTGTGACAAGACATCCCAGGTGTCTCTGTGGACGTCTCTCATGGATCTTATCCTTCCTCCAGCCCTCTGCTGACTGTTGAGGTTTATCCAGTTTCCTGGACTCTTCTTCACTCCAGCAGGAACACCCACACTGACAGACAGAGAACACAGCTCATTATAAAACACTTCAGTACAAGTTTCAACAAATCAACATAAACGTGCCTTCAACTTTTTTTAATTAACATCAGAATATTAAACGTACATGTCTAGACTTTTACAGAATGTCTCCAACAGTCAGTGAGACTGAGGCGTCCTCGAGGAGGGTTCAAATATCCTAAATACCAAACCAGTAGGTAGAGCTGACTTTGAGGTGGTGCTCTGAAAAATAACTAATGACAAATAACTGAAGAAAAACATTGTCAGACAGCAAAGACAAACTATTGTTCATACAACTCTCTCTATGTTCAAATGAGCTCAGTTTAAAATAAGAAACCTTCAAGTCTTTTGGTCTGCAGAGGATCCAATCAGGTCTCATTTAAATCTATATTCCTAATGATGGGATCATCTGAAGACAGTTTCAAATCGAAAGTCAACCTGCAGGGATGAAAACTGAATCCAAACCCTACAGTCCACAAACCAATGGGTGATGTAATGGTCACCATCCATCCATTTATCCATCCATTCATCCATCCTCTTACCTGTGGCCGTGTCTCAGGGGCAGCAGGCTGAGCAAAGCACCCCAGATGTCCTCAGCAACACTCTCCAGCTCCTCTGGAGGACCCTGAGTTGTTCCCAGACCTCATGAGATCTATAATCCCTCCAGTGTGTTCTGGCTCTGCCCCGGGGCCTCCTACCAGCTGGACCAGGAGGATCCTGATCAGATGTTGAACCACCTCAACATGAAGGAGCAGCGGCTCTACTCCGAACTCCCTCCAGATGTCTGACTCCTCCCTCTATCTCTAAGGCTGAGCCCAGACACCCTACAGAGGAAACTCATTTCACACGCTTGTATCTGTGACCTCATTCTTTCAGTCACTACCCAGAGCTCATGACCACAGGTGAGGGTTGGGACGTAGATGGACCAGGAAAGCCTTCTGGCTCAGCTCCCTCTGAACCAGAATGGTCCAGCACAGGGCCCCCATCACTGCAGACGCCGCACCAAACCACCGATCCATCTCAGGCTCCATTCTACCCTCACTGTGAACAAGACCCTGAGATACTTGAACTCCTCCTCTTGGGTCAGTAACTCTCCCCATCCCAGAGGGAACAATCAATCGTTCTCCAGCAGAGACCATGACCATGACCACCATGACCTCAGACTGGGAGGAGCTGACTCTCATCCCGACCACTTCATACTCAAACCGCCACAGGTCATAGTGGAGGTCACAGTGTGATGAAGCCAACAGAATCACATCATCTGTAAAAAGCAGAGATACAATTCTGATGTCCCCAAACTGGACCCATTCCTCCCCCAACTGCACCTTGAGATCCTGTCAATTAATATCACGGACAGGATCAGTGAAAAAGGACAACCCTGGTGGAGGAGAATGTGTTTGGCTTTGTGCAGAGAATTCGGACAAAGCTTTCACTTTGGTCATACGGGGACCGGATGGCTCGTAGCAGCATCTCTGGTGCCCTGTATTCCCTCAGTACCCCCACAGAACTCCCTCGTGAAACTCCATTATAAGCTGTGTCCACAAACACATGTCGACTGGCTGTGCAAACTCTCACGACCCCTCCAGCAGCCCTGCGAAGGTAAAGACCTGCTCCACTGTTCCACAACCAGGACGGAGTACACACTGCACCTCCTGAGTGTGAGGTTCAACAGTCAGCCGGAGCCTCCTTTCCAGCACCCTGGGATAAACGTTCCCGGCTATACAGACATAGGGCTCCGTAAAATAACGGCAATGTCCATTATTTTACACAGACCTGTGCTCAAAGTGAACTTAATACAAATGTTAGACGTAGTGATTTAATACAAAGTCAGTGAAAAGATGCAGGTCAGTAGAAACAGATGAAAAACTTGCTCTATGTGGCGGTGCAAAGATTCATCCGCCCAAACTGAAAAAGTATGGTTTGAGGGAAAAAAGGAAATGTGGGGAAACTGAAGGGAAAAGTAAATTGAGGCTCCGCTACCATACAAACACACATGCTAACTAACATCTGTGCGACTGCAGAAATATCTCAGAGGTCAGATTTTATTACACAAAGTAAAAAGTAAGAAGTTGTAGAAGACACTCTCAGCTGTCAGCTGTTAGCTGTTAGCTTCGCTCACTGACCTGCATCTAACAAGGGGAAGCTGCTGAGTGTCCGCTTTCCTTGATGCTCACCTGGCATTATCACATAGTCCCCTCCCCCACAACACACGTGCACGCACGCACGCACACACACACACACACACACACACACACACACACACACACACACACACACACACACACACACACCGCTCGTCCTCCTTTCTGTCCTGTGTGTCAGTCCTGCTGTCCTTGAGACGGCCGGCTGCTTCTCTCTACGGTTGGTTGAAATGTCAGAATAACCTGCAGCTTCCTGTTTTCTGCTTCCTGCGGCTCACGGGCGGAGCAGGAGTTTCCTCAGGTGAGCAGCCGGAGATGGAGCGACGAGCTGATTCTGCATTCAGCAGCTGAGCTGAGTCAGAGCTCACAGCACAGTGTGTCTCACAGTGTGTATCATAAAACAAGACGATACAAACTGGGATCAAGCAAACGCTCATTAAATCAGTGAAATCAGAATCACGTCAGATTAAACAAGTTATCAGGATCTTAAAACTCATCAGAGTCCACAGCAAAGAACTCAAACAAACTTTGTTTTAAGGAGATTTAAAGAGTTTATTATTTGAGTGAAGATCGTTGTAACTGAATTGTTTCAGACAGTTCATGTTTGTTTTTTGTGTTTGTTTTTCATCAGTTTTCATCTGTCATTCATTATAAAATACTGAGTCAACCTCCTGTGCTTTGGGTCACATTTAATTCATCACTTGTGATTAACTCAGCAGATTGTTGCTGTGATGATGTGCCAAAGTTAAAGGTTTAAAAGTTGCCTCCACCATAGAAGAAGAAAGAGACAAACACACCTGGTGGTCACAGTGAGGGGAGCGAGGTGGAGCTGAGCCGTGAAGCTGCTAATTACTGATGCTGCAGGTGTTAGCTGCTGCTACAGATCACCTCTGTCTCTCTTCTTTAATGATCCTCCTGTCTCTGTATTTATCTTAATGTCTCAAACGTCACACCTGGCTGAGGTCACACCATCAAACTACAGAGCTGTCTGATTATTTACAGTTTAGACCATGGAGTCCCAGTCTGCGCTGATGACAGGGTGAAAAGGTGACAACATTCAGCTTTAATGCGGAGTTCTAGTCCGCATGTCAGCGTGAGGACATGATTAAAACTCAGCCAAGGTTAATGTAATGTTACTGCGACAGAAGTTAATGTGAGAAGGACATGAGATCAGAGTTCAGAGACAGGTCCAAAACTGTACTGAAGTAATTTGCACTAAACTGGAGCTAAAAATGAGTTTGGTATTTGCTCTTAACAGCTTTTGCAACTGCTGCTGGTCAAGTAGCTTCATGTTACCATGGAAACACTCAACATTACGTTCCAACTGTGATGGACTGGTGTTCACAAAATCGAAACTACTCAAATTCATTCAGGCTAATAAAACAGAGTGAAGTTATGATAACTCCACCTGAAGAAAGTCTCAGCTTCAGGTGAGACTTCATGATCTCCTCATGACTCCGTCACCACAGACCGACCATTTCAAAACCAGTGCATCTACATGAATCTCACAAATGACCTATTTTTAAACAGGAGTTGTACAAATTTGCAGGAAAGCCCAATCAGTCTTTTTTCAGCATTGGCAGTATAAAAACAAATCGGGGAGTGCAGCAAAATGCTGCCTACCTACTTTTGTTTTTAAACAGAATGTGCCTTTTTGGGGCAATGGGGGGCGTGAGCAAGTAGCAAAACGTGAAGCTCAGCGTGTGACGTAAACAGTGACGTGGGGGAAGCCATCCCCATCATCTGACGGTTAATGGCCTCTTCGTTTACTCCCCAGTTGCTCATCTTTACAGTGTCTGTCAGGTTTGTTTCCCTCTTGCTACTAGCTGCTCGCTAATTCCTGCTATCAGCTGTTTTCTGTTTATCCACTGCCAGTGGCTCGCACGTGCGGGGTCATCAACAGCTCCTCTACAAGTCATCAACACCTCCCTTGGCGGAAGGCCATCTCAGTCTTTATAAAGTGAAAAGGTTCCTCCAATATATGATGCGGAAAATTGGGCACCTCGGATCAACTCGACAATCCGGCTCTGTGTGTCTAAACGCTCGCAGCTAGCTGGCAAACGGCCCAACATTCGCCGAAATCTGGCAGTGTGAAAGGAGCTATAGATTCAAAACTATGATTTTTACTTAAAGGTGAAAAGTCTACACCCTGATATGAAAAGTGTCTTCATCACTATTTGAGCCTTCATGCTGCACATCAGCTGTGGTGGAGGCCGAGCAGCGTCAGGTGAGACCTTGTTAATATGGTGCATAATGGTCTGCTGCAGGTGTAGGAACACAGCACAAACAAAGACAGAAAAAGACTGAAAAGGTTAAAGACAAACTAAACCTGTGCGTAGACTCAAACAGCAGTGATCCCTCTCAGTCATTATGACCCACTGTCAGTGTGGAGGTGTAAATGCAAACAGTGAGGCAGAGCGCCAAACCAGTGAATCTGTGGTCGGTGTCTACTTTCACTTCACCGGCGTGTGTTTACAATCTGTAAGTGACAATCCTGCAAAGTAGAAACGATCCAGATTAATTCTTTAACTACAGCTCACATTCAACATCACATTCATTTCTCCAACACATTCAGCAGCACCACAAAGAAACAGAAACTTTTCCTCTGTGGTTGGAAATTGTGTAATTTCCAAAACCAGCAGAGTTCCCACGAGGTCCCATCCCATCTGCCCACTGAGTTCATACAGTGTCATTGAAATGCTTCACACACAGCAGCATGGTTGGTCAAAAACAAAATGTCCTCTGGAGGGGACAGAAAACAATGGCTGCTCTCAGGAGGACAAAACAATGTGTTCCTGCTGTAGAACATCTGAGACAGAACTGTCTGCATCACACACACACACACACACACACACACACACACACACACACACATATTTTACAATCAACTCCGATGGAGAGAAGAATCCATGTTTCTGTTACTCTTATATCATTATAGTATCATAAACAGGAAGGAGACGATGTTCATGTTCAGCTGAAAACAGCTTCATTCATTCTTTCTAATGTCCATCCATGTCCATTCTGGACCAAAGGACACTCAGGGTTAACAAGGTTACATGATGCAACGCTCCCATCGGCCTCACACCAAACCACTTTTTAATCAGTTTCACTGTCGCAGACAAATTTACAATGTCTGAATACAATCAGGAGCGTTTTCCATCAGTCACTGTCCTGTGCTCCTCCTCCTTTACCCTCAGGTGGTCAGGACACTCACACGTTTCTTATATATATATATATATATATATATATATTCCTCTTTTGAAAGGCTGTGATCATGTGACCAATGAGCTGACGGCAGTAAACAGGAAGCAGTCCTGAGCACCTGTTAGGAGGCAGGTTGGGGTGGAGGATGGGACTTTCCCCTGAAGTCACGTGTTCACATCTTTGAGTTGTGTTGAGGCACGCCCTCACCATGTTTCTGTTCCTAACCCTAACCTCTGTAACTTTATGTTAATTCTATATTCTATAACTGTACATTAAGGACGTAACGCCATTCGTTAGGTACAAATACACTGGATACCATAGAAACTGTCCTGTGAAGATACGTTGTAAAACTCAGTCTGCGTCTTGTCTCCATGTTCAAACAAAGTCAAACATGTTTAATTTTATTTTTTTTAATTTTAGGTTTCTAGTCTTGTTTTGTGCAGATACTGAGGTTCACTGATGTGATCATGAACAAATCATCTCTGAAGGAGTCTGGTAGTGACCCTAAGGGATCCCCAGTCTGTGGAGCATCTTATGTTGTGGGACTAAACACCCACATCTTCACTGGTGATGTTGGACATTAATCGTGAGGTCAAATATGGACAAACTTCCTGTGAATGCTGATCTTGTCTGAGCTGAGATGTGGACTGACGGAGCCCTGTGCCTGTAAATGCAAATAAATACACGGGAGAGGAAATCATTCTTGAGTTGGAAGGGTTAAAGTCCGTTAGGTTGGAGGTAAATATCAAACATGATGGAACTCTTCCTTCCAAAGCGACACCTTCACTCCCGTCACATTTTCTATACTCCGTGTTCATGTCTCGGACATTTAAAAAACAGAGCCGGTGACCTTTACTGCGGTGAGCTCCGACCTTTAAGCTCAGCTGACCCACTTTCCAAACTCTTCATTCCTCTCAGATCCTCTTCCTCACTGGAGGTTAAAGAAAAGCAGGCGAGCGTGCAGCGGTGCCGAGCTCAGCGGGAAACCATCCGTTCATTACATCAGTCAAACTCTCCACTGAGATTAATACCAATGGGTCGCGCCACTTTATTCCTGAGGAGAAAAATGCAGTTGTCAGTCGACCTAATTGCGCTCTCATGGTGCATGAGGGCCTGCTGAGTTATTGAGAGCTCTACCAGGAAAATCATGATCGACGAGCAGCAGGAGGGCCTGACGACGCACTTCACACACGCTGCCTTCTCCATCAGGAGGGGGGGCGGGGGTTGGAAGAGCAGAGAGGAGGAGGAGGAGGAGAGAAACATCAGAGACACAGAGTCCTTACATGCAGGTGGATGTTAATGAGGACAGATGAGCTGAGTGTTCATAATGCAGTTTGATTCGTTTGAGACAAAATGTTTAACGATCACATCTGACCAATCAGATCTCTGCACTCTTATCTAATGTTTATTTAAAGATATAATCTGGAACTTTTCTTTCTCTTTAAATGTCTTGAAACGACTTGTTCCATGTTGAGTTGTGTATGTTCATCACCGAAGATGCTCCCAACAAAGTTCACACCCAGAGGAATCTGTCATTTCATTCATGGACACAGACCGAGTCATCTGATCTGTCAGTGAGGTCATATCGTCCAAAAGAAGCTGTCATAAATGAACTTTTTATCCAGTTTGAAGACACATTTTTACAGCACACTTTTTATTTCCTGGTTGTTTTCACCAGATTTGTTCGTCATTGGACGCTTATAAAATTATCAGAGAAGATAAATGAAGAAATGTCAGCGGCAGCTCGGCTGCAGACGTGTCAGATAGCATCCGATTTTTCTTAAGTCGTTTTTTTTTTTTGGTTTAAATCAGCTGATCTGTTTGTTTTAGAGAGAAGACACCTCTGTGGATAATTCAGCTCTTGGTAAAAACCTCCTGACCATGTCTCACTCCGAAGTCGTTGTTGAAATCTGGCATTTGGTCATTGACCTCTGGCGTCAGACACTGAGAAAAAAGCTGTGCTTTCACATCAGCATGATACATAGCCGGTCTCTGTGTGGGTCCAATAACCACCGACTTTCACCCGGGAGGCCGGTGTTCACTTCCTGTAAGATTGTAACGCCAATCGTTGAAGGATTGTTGTTGAAGGAAAAAAATCATCAGTTGGCGATGTTGTACTGAGGTAATGCTTTTATTTTGAAAGAGACTGTATGCAGGCTGTATCGGTCTAATTAGTCCTTCCCTGTTTAACTCATTCCTGCACACCTGTTGTCATTGTGTGGAC